>OW203765.1:38222602-38346058 GCA_934045905.1 Leuctra nigra
AATGTCGCGAAAGTGTTACTATAAATCAAGTCACGTAATTTTGTACATTACTGGCGAGTTTCAACTTGATCGGTGGAAAATTCAAGATTTGTATAAAGAACCAAATTTTCAGCCACGTTGCTACGGGGACGACGTTCTTCTCTTTTAAGCGTATTATAGTAAAGGATCCTGCGTGATAAAAGGTTGCCATAGTAACCTACATAAAAGTATAGGGAATAAACAAATCTGACAGCGGCAATCCAAATCTCATATTTAGGGTGATTACTTGTGAAGGAAAGATATTTAAGTAAGTGCAAGTTAATAATAATACGCAATATTTATCCATACACATGATCAAGTTAAATATGCACCTGATAAATATAGCTATTATTTATAGCTTTGACACATTCCCCTACCCCCTCAACCTCCATTTTTCTACCACTGTGACGTCACGAGCAGGATTCCTATTGTGCAGTGAAAAAGGAGAAACATTAAAATTTAAAATAAGTTACAAGTTTACCTATTTAGCCATAACAACTAAAGCAAATTAAATATACTATATATTTATATAAATGCGCCCTTATATCCTTTATGATCGCCCCTAGCACATGTACCCCCAAAATCCACCAGAGGTCAGTCGTGTTCCTTATTTTCTCGAATAGGAAACCGCTTGACAATTTATACAATTCAATCTTCAAACCTTGTAACTGGAGGCTCGTAGTCTCTTGTGTTTATTTTATTTCGTCTTTGCACAATTTTTTTAATCGAACTTTTGCACATACATTTTGCCTAATGCTGGAGTACCTACTTAAATGCTAATAACGATTTTAACGTCAGTAAAACTGGTTGAGGACGAATCGAAGGTGTAAGGTATAGTTTCAGTTTTATATTCCTTAAACACACAAGGTAATACGGTACCATTACCTACCTAGGTAGATACAAAAGTACATGTACCTACCTAATACACAAGCATGTGACCCATGCTTTATGCCAGTATTTAGTTTAGTGCGCTCGTATTGAGTTTATGTTCAAAGGCAAAATAAACTCTGAAGAAAAGTTTTCGTTCGTCCCAAAATCATTACTTCTTAACGCTTCATCAACAACTTCTGCCTGCAGGTAGCGTTAAGTTCAAATGGACGACGGAACTCGAAAGCGTCAAACCCAAGAAGATTTCTCGGACACTTCCTCGAAGAGACAGCGGCTTGAGGACGATGACCTCTTCCAGGAGCAACTCCAGGCACTCCATGACGTACTCCCGCAAGTCGATCCCGAGTACCTTCACCACCAGTACGTGCTCCTGAAGGATGATCCGGAAGAACTCCAGACGTTCGTCTCCAACGCTCTGGATTACGCGCATCGGCTCCCGCGCATCAGAGAAGAGCCCGTGGAGAAGAAGGACGAGAGCTACGACCTTGACAGCTTCTTGGAGCGCTTTCCGGATCCGTTCGCGTACTTCGCCGAGCTTCCTCGGCAAAGAACATTATCAGACGAGGACGCGAGAGGACTGGTGAGGAATTGCGTGTAACAGAGAAGGGGAATAAGGCAGGAAAAGTTCTGTTTTAAGGATAGGTATCTAAGATTCTAAGGACTTTTACAACGGTTGAATCGGAGGTCGGTCCATGGGGGATGTATTGTTTAAAAAAAATTGCTCGGAACTCGCCAGTCTCGCTTGACAAAGCCGGTCGAACGCATCGGCGAAATATTGCGGACTCTTTTTTATTTTTATTTCTTGACAATACCAGTGTTTCTGTTCAAATATTTGTATTTTATTATATTTGAGGGGGCTGGGGGAGGGCTCAGCGATCTTGAATACATGGTTTGCTATGTATTTAAGCTCCTTGGGAGGGCCCCCAGCAGCATATGGGTCCATTATGTGGCAATGATATTATTTTGAAGTAAATAGTGCTGTTTTTTAATCTTTCATGGGGGGATGGTGAAGTGGACAAATTAGCCACATTGTGGGATGGAACTATCAATATATTCTTCATGTGGGGATTCGATCCCCCTGCATCCCCCCCCCCCCCCCCCCAATTCACCACTGGACTTTTACAGTTGTGAACTTGTGAAAATTCCAGTGACGTAGTCAAGGGTATACTCGTCTATACGCCGTATACCTACAAACTGTTTTTGACCTGTGTATACCCATAAATAATTGTTGGGGTATGCACTGTATACGGGCGGATACACAATTTTTCGTCTATAAATCATAATACTTAAAACCAAAAATTCTATTGATTTGCTAAAGAAAACATTAAAATATAAAAATTTGAATTGTATTTGAAGCATAAAATATATCTAATATTGGTGAAAATCACAAGAAATTTCTTGAAAAGTAAAGAAATAGAGAAAAATCAACGCTTTTATTACAGCAAAAAGTATTCAAGAAATCGTTACAATGCACCAAAACGAAAGACCTTGCGGAATTTTTTCTTGAGGGCTTGGCCTTCCAAACTCCCCTTTTTTCCTTCGCGTGTCATTTTATTGCGGCGCGTACCCATACATTTTTTAGGACTACACCACTGGAAAAGTTCGACACTTGAACATTGAACATTTTATTTAGGCATCTTACAATTGTTTTTACACGGTGGTAAGGAAATCCTACTAGGTACTAATATAAATAATATGGGAATAACAAAACAAACAAAACAACAACAAACACACAAACAAACAACAACAACAACAACAAACTTCATTCATTTTCCACTGGAGGCAACGAGCAAACTGTGAATTTCTTCTCCGAACTCCCCGATGGTCAATCCTCTGGGGATTTTGAGGCGTTTGTGCAGTGAACGAGTTCAACTGTCTCTTCTCTAGAAATTGAGCATTGCTTATTTATAATCTACTTTTCTTGTGTACCTTCACAAATTGTACATTAATGTTCTCCAATATTTTGTTTGTTAAAGCACCCAAAATTCTTCGTCAAACTCGCAGTTTGAGTTAATTCTACTTGTCAAAAAGCGATTCTCATACAAATAAATGTTGGAGTACAAAATGGAAGAATTTGTCGGAGATTCCTGGTGGCTTCTTTCAAATGACAATTAGCCATTATAATAATTCCTACTTTCTTGTTTGTTTCCTCATTCCAGATCTTCTACAACGAACGGCGTGAAGCTATAATCGAACACTTCAATATCGAAGCTCAGAGAACAGCCAAAATCTACAAGGTTCGTACTTACTTAGGACTTCCTTCTTTCCCATGATTTGAGTGTTTGAAGAAGGAAATAACAAAAGTACAGTTTAAAGTCGAGTTCGTTCGAGTCTGCTTTACACACGGATTCGAATCGTCGTGACGTCAGACCGTGCGTGCGAGATATCGCACGGCCTGACGTAACCATTGTTGTGATTAGATAATTTTATTTTTATCTAGATAAAGATAAAGATAACCTGTCAAACATATATCTAGATAAAATAATAGATACATTTCCAAGAAATCATCTGTATAATAGATACTTAAAGATAACAAATAATTATTTAGATAATTGTAACAGATAAAGATAATTTGTTTTGCCAAATACAACTGTTTCCTAATTATTTTCAAATCATAAATTCGGAATTCAAGTTTTAAAAAAATTGGGCCGTCAAAACAAGCCAACTATAATGCGACTAAACGGAGATGATTTTCCTTTTTCATGTCTGACTTTTGAGGTTCGAGCATGTTCATACAAATGCATTTTTAATTTTATATTTATTATCTAGATAATTGCCAACTGATAACAATATTTTTTACCTAGATAGAGATAAAGATAACTAGTTATTTAATTATCTAGATAAGATAATAGATAACAAACAATTATCGAGATAAATATCTTGATAATTTTATCTCGATAAGTCCCAACACTGGACGTAGCTCGAATGATGTTGATGTGAAATGTTCCAGGCCAAGGAGAACGGCGATCTCCTGGAGTGTGAATGTTGCTTCGCGGAGGACTTGCTGTTCGAAGAGGCCGTGCAGTGTGAGGAGGGCCACGTCTTCTGTAGGCCGTGTGTCCGCCAGTAAGTACAGAAGAGAAACAAGTGACAAGCACACCAAGCAGTGGCGTGCTGACCGATGTACATTTGGCGCAAATGCGTCGGTATTTTTGGGGGTGGGTGACTGGGTACCCAGGGATGCAGTGGGGCCAGAGCAGGCCGGGTCGGCGCTCCGGACCTTTTTCAAAATCCATAAAATTCATCCATACCATAGTTAACGGTTTTATTCCTTATAAAATTGCAAATAAAAAATTGAATTGAATTGAAATTGAAAAATTGACACATTTATTGAAATTTAATTATTTCATATGTTGAAGTGCTTGAGATCAGTTACCTACTTTTTAAAACCCAAACCAAAAAACCCAAATATATATTGTCTTGCAGTACAACCGTAAATACATTCAAACTAAATAAATTATATAAAAATGTACACAATTGTTTTGTTTGGAAATGGGGGGGGGGGGGGGGGGGTCGTCTGTCAATATGTGACGTAATTATTAAGGGGGGTCATCGATTATGTGACAAGTACTGACATGGGGCCGGTTGGAGGGGGATTGACGAAGGCCTACAAAACTGTGACATAGTAATTAAAGGACGTCCCCAGAATGTTTTTTTCTTGCTCATTATACTTGGAATGCAGAATTAAAAACTGTACACGCTAAATTTGAATGAGTTAAATCCACTCAAAAAAGGAACAATTTCGTAAAATTTTTGGATCAAATTTAGCGCGTAGATACCACAATCTAGCTCAATACCTAATGATTTTGTTTAGGAGATGGCCGGGTTTGAATCGACGCCCCTCAAGCTATTGGATGTAAATGAACCCCGATGCACTTTGTATTTCAGAGCCGCTGAGGTTTGCATGAGTGAAGGGAACACCTCGATGGCGTGCTTCGCTGACTGCGAGAAGGACATCAGTCTTCAGTCATTGAAGGTAAATAAGACTAACTTCAGTGTTGACAGTCTATTTGATGAACGTGTGTATAATCTGCCAGCTCGATCTGCGAATGTCGCCAGGTCATCTGTGGCGCAGCTTCAGATTGCAGCCTCCCCCCCCCCCCCCCCCCCCCCAACAGAATACGTTTTAGGCTCCCCCGTAAAAAAGCATTAATTAAACATATTATTTGCATAGTTTGTGTTTATTTCTAAATGCTTTATGACACTTTTTCACTTTTTTATGACAGTTTTATGACACAATACTTTTGTAAATCCAGTTGCGTGATGTAAATTTTTGTAGTAACTAGTATAGGTAGGTAATATTAGACGGTAAAATATTATAAACTTGGCTCCAATCTGGGTTTCGGAAATACGAGGGTAAAGTCCGGAAAATATTTGAATTTTAATAAAGAAATTACCTAGTTAATTTTAACGCGAATTTCTCACAAAATTTCGTCGATTTAATAATCAAAATTATTTAAATTACTACTATTTGCATTACTATCGATTATAGAATTTTTTTTCCTTTTATAGAATTCATATGGTTCAAATCCCCCCCCCCCCCGCGCGCGACTACGGGACTGCAACATCGACGTTACGTGTCAATGGACACTGATAAACTGTCTTGTCTTCCTTGCAGTCTGCGCTCAAGCCGGCCGTGTTCCTGAAGCTCGAACAGCTGAGGTATGCAGAAGAAGTTCAGGCGGCGGCCGCAGTCATCGAGGACTTCGAGACTTGTCCGTTCTGCAACGTCGGTGCGAGTCTCCCTGTGACTTCCAACGTGTTCGAATGTGTCAATCCCGAGTGCAGGAAGAAGTCCTGTCGGTTAGTGACTCGATGTTAGCCGAGGATGCACGATGTTAGCCGAGGATGCACGATGTTAGCCGAGGATGCACGATGTTAGCCGAGGTGCGAGTCTCCCTGTGACTTCCAACGTGTTCGAATGCGTCAATCCCGAGTGCAGGAAGAAGTCCTGTCGGTTAGTGACTCGATGTTAGCCGAGGAGGCACGATGTTAGCCGAGGATGCACGATGTTAGCCGAGGTGCGAGTCTCCCTGTGACTTCCAACGTGTTCGAATGCGTCAATCCCGAGTGCAGGAAGAAGTCCTGTCGGTTAGTGACTCGATGTTAGCCGAGGAGGCACGATGTTAGCCGAGGATGCACGATGTTAGCCGAGGATGCACGATGTTAGCCGAGGTGCGAGTCTCCCTGTGACTTCCAACGTGTTCGAATGCGTCAATCCCGAGTGCAGGAAAAAGGCCTGTCGGTAATACGCCATATTTCAATCCAAAATACATTGAGTCATGGGGTAGGTTGGTTATTCAAACGCTAGTTACTAAAATAACCGGCTCGCCAGGCTTGACGTTTCTTCTTTGCCTTCATCTTCTATTCTGTCCAAAAGACCTCGCCTCAAGTCTCTACTAAAGACAATTCTTTCTTCTCAACCGTCCCACTGTTCGCCTCTCAATACTGTCAATTGACAACAAATACAAGAAGAATACAACCAGTGCATTTCAGTGCGTGATGGAATATAACAATTGTGCTCGAGGGAATTGTAGTGAGAAGTAGAGTCGGCACTATACCAGGGATATTTGGTATCTTGGAATGTGCCATCGTGATTCGTGAAGTGGATGGACTGGAACTGTCAAATGATACTTCTCTTTAAATGTCAGCTTGTTCTTGTCTGTGTAGTGAGTGGAAAAAGTGTTGAACGAGGCGGTCGCTTCGCTTACTTAAGAAGTCCCACTCCTGCCACCAATTGTAAATTCTACATTTTTATGAAAACTGGTGTATTTATCTGTATGCAATTCCAATCGTGACTAAATGAGATCTCTTTTTCTGTAATTTGATTGGATTATATGGAATGTATTATTCGAATAAGGGACGTGTGTCACAGGCTGTGCCGGCGAGTCAGCCACATCCCGCTGCGCTGTGAGGAAGTCGAGGAGGACGACGAGGTGAAGGCGAGGACCGCGATTGAGGACAAGATGACGGAGGCGCTGGTCAGGTGAGTGGGACGTGTGGAGGAGGAAGTGGAGGAGGAAGTGGAGGAGGAAGTCGAGGTGAAGGCGAGGACCGCGATAGAGGACAAGATGACGGAGGCGTTGGTCAGGTGAGTGGGACGGAGTGGAGGAGGAAATGGAGGAGGAAGTCGAGGAGGATGCCGAGGTGAAGGCGAGGACCGCGATAGAGGACAAGATGACGGAGGCGTTGGTCAGGTGAGTGGGACGGAGTGGAGGAGGAAGTGGAGGAGGAAGTCGAGGAGGATGCCGAGGTGAAGGCGAGGACCGCGATAGAGGACTAGATGACGGAGGCGTTGGTCAGGTGAGTAAGACGTGTGGAGGAGGACGACGAGGTGAAGGCGAGGACCGCGTTAGAGGACAAGATGACGGAGGCGTTGGTCAGGTGAGTAAGACGTGTGGAGGAGGACGACGAGGTGAAGGCGAGGACCGCGTTAGAGGACAAGATGACGGAGGCGTTGGTCAGGTGAGTAAGACGGAGTGGAGGAGGAAGTAGAGGAGGAAGTGGAGGACCGCGATTGAGGTCCTCGATTAAATATTTCTAAACATTAATATTTGTATGATGAAACAATCATTTACAATCTGAGGAAATATCGAACTGAGTCAACCAGATCCAACAGATTGCAAAACACAATAAACAAATGCGTACACAAGACAGTCTGAGCCTATTGAATGTGTGTGTCATCATGATGGTTTCAGGACCTGCGTGAACTGCAAGAAGAAGATCGTGAAGGAAACTGGATGCAACAAGCTGACGTGCATCTGCGGGCAGGTGATGTGCTATCTGTGTCGACAAGCCGTCCAGGACTACAGCCATTTCAACGGCCAAGGAGGCCAACACCCGGAGAGGTATAGCTCCTGTTTTGTTTATCACTAGGGCGAGGATGTTTAGGACCAAGGGCGTATTCAGGGGGGGGGGGGGCCGAGGGGGCCATGCCCCCCCCCCCCCCCCCCCCCCGAAATCAGGGTTTCATTGAAGAAAATAAGCACATTTAAAATAATATGGGAAAAAAACACTTACAAACAGACAGGTCATGTCAAAAACGTTTCAAAATGGTTAAAATTGAGTTAAAATTCCAAAAAATTTCCAATTTTTGGATATTTTGTAATATATAATTTTCCAAAAAAGCTATACAGTGCGATTCAAAATTGCACCTAAATGAATGACCTTGATCCAAAATTTTCTCGGGTTTAATCCTGGATACGCCCTTGTTTAGGACCTATGAATCGTCCAAGCAAATAGTACCTTAAAATTATTAAAAAAGGACCGTAAAAAAGGTCACGGAAAAGAACCTATGAAATGCTATTTTTTGTAATATTCGTCAACACATTAGTAGATGAATTTGGAGTAAGATGTTAAAATGAACTTAAATTATTGTATAAATGTGTCAAATTTGTCAAGTATCGTTGTTGGTCCATAGGTTGGTCATCCAAGTGGAGGATGGATATTTTGTGAAGACATCATTGTTATATGTTATGTATTGTTTATTTTCTTAAGGTGGCTCATCCAATCGGGCATAGTCTCAGATTTTCATAATTTTTTGTCTACTTATTGATAATCATGCCATACACAATCATTGAAAAAATTAAACACTTCTCGTGTCTAGTTTCTGAGATAAATTGAGTTTTCTTCCCCATGTTATCTTATGGCAGCCAAGTAAAATCGTGTCACATTTAGGCTAATAATGAAGATCTAATTTTTATGTAGTCCCAACTTTGATCAAAAAACTTTTTTCTGGTAGATATATGGATATTCTATTAAGGAAAAAATTCAAAACAATACCAACGTGTGCTTTTTTAGAAGTTATAAACGAAAAACGCAATAATTTTCCTATACCTCCTGTGTTAAAGTTTTGTTCATTCTCGGAAGGCAATAATTTGAAACCTCGCTGTAAGACAGGAGTTGCAAGTTAAATTACATTTTATGGTTTGTTTATACTTAAATATAGTTGAAATGTTGGAAAAAGTAATTCGTGATGGTAATTTCAAAAAATAAATATTTTGGAATGTTCGATCGGTTGAGCCACGTTAAAATATTACATTCAGTGGCAAACTTGTCACATTATACGTACAAATAGTAGCATCCCAGTTCGAAATCCAAATTGAGAGGAGCAAAGTAAATTTGTAGAACTTGAAACTAATATTTTATTTATTTTATTTTCCCCGATAATTAAGAAGTACAAAAATAGCAACAAAAGGACTGAATTCATAAAAATAATTAGAAAAATGGCTTTTCAGGCAAAATAAAACACACGTTTTTGAAACCAGGAACACATGAAATATATTTATGTATCATTGTTAGACGTGTCTGAACCAAAAAAAATGTATATGTCCTATTTAAACATCCTAGCCCTATTTATCACATGATTCGTCTGTAGTACCGTGGACTAGATCTGAACCTCAGAGGTAAAAGGCCCGATGTGCATTGTTAGATTTGATGATGGGGGAATACCTACTGGTTTTTGAGCTCTCTTCAAGAAGAAGAGCTCTTCGGGCATTCTGAGATACATGTCGTTTAAAAAACGATGCGCCAAGTATTTTTTGATTTTCAAATAAAGTTTTGACTTGGCTAATTTTTTGATATCACTACTTTTCAGTGCAGAATTTTTAGATTTCATATTTTTTTTTAGTTGAAGAGACTTGGCTGGTATTTTTACACGAAGTGTTTTTTATGGGGATATCACTCCTTTTTTTAGTTTATTCTTACAACTTGTGACACATATCGAATGAACAATTACTAAATCCTTAATAAAAATCACCCTTTACAATTTGGTTAGGTACTACTAATGAAAAACAGCGTATGGTTCTAAATATTTGCTTTAAATGATCTTTTATGAAGAATAGCAAAGGTTTCATTCCAATCGGTCAACCCAGTTCCGAGATAAGGCAACACTTCGGTTTTCAAAATGGCTGCTGAACGTACACTGCCACATAGAATTTATATCTATAAATGATGTGTATCATTTTAAGTTTTCTGAATATGTATTTATTGTATAGGAGGGGATTATAATAATTTATAAATTCCGGTCTCATAAATAGGAAAATTCTAGTTTGACTGTTCCTATTCCATAGAGATGGCCTTCCGAATCGTTTGGCGCTAGTTTCATGCCGATCTGTCTACCAGTTTTCGAGATATGACGTTACTTCCGGTTTCAAAATGGCGGCTGAATTCTCTGACCCCTTCAATTATAATTTAAACATGATTACATTTTATTATTAGCTGTCTCAAATAGTATATTTATTGCATCAAAATGTAAATTTGTGAGATTATTAAAATGTGTGACGTCATTTCCGGTTTCGGTATGGGAAACTGCAAATATTATTGATGATAATACATAAAGATGACCGTCTAAATTGTTTAGCGCTGGTATCGTTCAAATCTATTTAACCGTTATTGAGATATGATGTCACTTCCGGTTTCAAAATGGCGTCTTCCGGTTAGTTTTATAACAAGTCACATGAGATGTCAAAAGTACATACGTTACATAAATATCAAAATAATCGGATCAAACTTTGTCGCCGAAATGCCAATCGATGTATTTCAAATTTCATTACGTCATTTCCGGTTTCATTAACATAATTTCTAGTCTTTTGCTACTGATGACCTATATAGTTGACCGTCGAAATCGTTTGGCGTAAATTTTGTTCAAATCGGTCCAGCCGTTGTTGAGATATGACGTCACTTCCGGTTTCAAAATGGCGGCACAAAAAGTCATGGGGGCGAGGGCAAATCAGACGCCAAAAGTGCACACGTGGTAAAAATTTGAGATCAATCGGTTTAGCCGTTTAGGCTGTGGCCTGTTTACCGGATTTGAATTCCAGGAGACTACTACTACTACTAAGATTACTGATTAAAACCGCCCTAAAACACTGTTTTCACGGCTCTCTAGCTCGCAAAGGGCGTAACCTATTGTTCCCAAATTTGGTATATGTTGTAGGGTGGGCTATAGCTCGAAATTAACATATTTCGCAACAATGTGAGATTTTCCAATTTTAAGATCCAGTAGGCCGAAAATGCCACTTTGATGCTTACAGTAAAAGTGGGTTGCTCCAGCCTTTTTAAATGAGAGTGTGCGCGCGCCGTACGACTTGGCTGGCGTGGAGCGACCGCTCCACTGGATATTAAGTACCTACACGAGTTGTTCCAGCCCCATGTGCTCACCATTTGCTCCTCCTCTGCGATATCTCCTGGAAAACCTACTGTTCAAAGGACATTCACAAGCAGTTGATGAGTTCGCGTTCTTCTTCTCCTGATAAAGAGAGCGTCTCCACTTGATACTGATGGCTCAAATCTTTTTTACTCTGTCTGTGTGTGCATCTGGCGTTTCCTGCCAAACGAAGTCACGGATCAGGCAAAGTTTTTCACACAACTTATCTGGTTGTGGTCAAAATGATTTTCAGCGAGTTCGGTCCAATGGTTTCATCGGAAACATGAGAATTGTGATGAATGAAACTCTGTGTGTCAATATAACTGCAAACGTTTGACCGATCATCACACAATTATGGAATGTCATTGGGACCAGCATTTGATATAACTTATATGTATTTTCACACTCTCAGACAAACCTGTATGAACTTCAAGAGTTATGTTCCAAAAGATTCAAACTCAGTGTAAAATGTCAATGTCAAAATGAATCTATCAAATATTTTGTTTTCACGACTTCTGACGAATTCATTAGATCAAGGACTGTAGAGGAACAAATTTCACATTAATTCACATTCAATTCGACACTAAAAGCACCTAGAGAATGCGCTAATATCAGTAAGATGGCCGCTCACGCGAGTATGCAGTCCCAGTGCGCGTGCGTACCTTCTCTTACATCAAGTCACTTACATGTCAATCGTAACGAGTTCAGTAAAAGTTTTAATAACATCGCGAAAAAACAGAAATTGATGCTTACCTCAGTGTCAACAATCAAATACAATTGTCATATTTTATTACAGACACATTCATTCAAATTCTTGCGAAAACGAGATGTCTATTCACCAAAAGCAGCATTTGACAGATTGCAATCGTTTGAACGAAGCGTCAAGAAAAATGTGTGCTTAGAAGGCCTTGAGAAAAACAATTGCAACTGTCAAATGGTGATTTTTGGTGAATATTCATCTCGTTTGAATGAATGTGTGCTGTAATGAAATATGCCCATTGTATTTGATTGTTGACACTAAGGTGTTCATCAATTTCTGTTATTTCGCGATGTAATTATAACTTTTAGTGAACTCGTTATACGATTGACATAATATAAGTGACTTGCCTGCACGCGCCCTGTGCTCATGTGCATGCTTACTCGGCGGGGAGATGTTAATTTTTTATGCTAGGTGGCGTTTTGCAACTTTTAGTGTCGAATACGAAGGCTCGCTTATCAACGCGTTACACCGAGCGTTCTCCTCATCCAGTGAATGTTGTTTGCAGATGCGCGTTGTGGAGCTCCGACGAGGCGCTGCACGTGAAGCCAGTCCTCGCCGAAGCCAAGCGAGCCAAAGCTGAGCTCGCCAAGAAGAATCCATCCGTGAAGCTGAAGAACGATCCGACCAAGAATCTTCCGCAGCCGCGTGGCCAGCAGGACGTGAGGCACGACGTTGGCCAGCAGAACGCGTGGCATGACATTGGCCAGGGCGGAGGTGGCGTCAACGTCTACATCAACGGTCAAAACGTCGCTTGGCACTTCCCTCAACCTAATGAACGTCACAACGTCCACGTTCGCTTTGGAAACGCGGCTCGACTTGGTCAGAACATCCGACGGGCCGTCGGTCAACAGCTTGGAGGACTTATTGTCCCTAATCCTTTCGGTCAGAACGTCCCTGCTCACTTCGGGCAGCCGCATGGAGGACCAAATGTCCCTGCTCACTTCGGGCAGCCGCTTGGAGGACCAAATGTCCCTGGTCCCTTTGCCTTCGGTCAACCGCTTGGAGGACAAAACGTCCCTCATGTCTTCGCTGATGTCTTCGATGACGAAGAAGATAGCGAAGATAGTGAAGATAGTGAAGATGAAGATTAGCGTCTCTGGTCTCTTCAGTCTATAACATGAAGATGCCAGCTAGATAGGCCAACGAGCGAAATAGCTAAATTCAAAATTTTGTAATATAGTAACATTTAATTTGTATTTCAAATGTTTTGTTATGTCTGTTAAATTAACAAATAAATGTACCAATTCAAAAATAGTATCATGATTTCGCTCTTTGCAATAATTTTAATTGAAAGAAATATTTCAGCCAAAACGAACTGTCAGAAGCCTGTTGATTTACTTTTAGCATTGGCTTCCGCTCTAGGGGATTTGCAAGAGATTCGTCGATGTCTAGTGACAAACGAAACCGCTCCGTTCTTACGTACAGACCAAGGTCAAATTCTTCACTCGTCCGGCTGAGATCGTCTTACATTTGGAAAGATTGCAGGGAAACCTGACGCAGCACAACAATATGCTTTGGATACTCTTGTATTATAAATATGTAGACACAGCGTAGCATTAAACAAATTAGTCTTGATATTGCCAGAATTTGGTAAAGCAGTGCAGCCTCAGACATCGGCGAAAGCATTCAGTGCTGCAGCAATATCAGTTACACATCCCATATAGAGCGGAAATCAATGCTGTTCGATCCAAAGAACCGATCAGAATAATTGTTCATCTTCAGTGGCAGAGAAGAAAAAAAAATAGAAAGGAGACTTGGTCAATAAATTCGGTTTTAGTTCTGAAATCAACACACTGGGATGACCTTGAGCGTGTCATCTTACTGGATCTTTATGATCAGCCGGCTCAAATTCCTTCGGAAAAGTGCCAATGGGCTTGTTCACTGCCATTTGCTCTCACCAGGATCGCTAGCATCGGATTAAAGCAGGTAACATAGTGGCGCCATCTATGCTGAGCTTTGCGTGAACAAGCCCATTGGTAATCCGAGCAATGAGCCAATCTAGGGAAATCATTTCTTCTGCCTTCTTCATCTTCCTGAAGACACGAGCTACCATGAACTTGGACTTAAAGTCTTTCCTACCATCATTATTCGAGTTAAAAAAAAATCACTGAAATTTTGTCAAGGTATTCACTGAACATAGACAAATGCATATCTGAAGTCAAAAACCACCTTGCGGTACTCTTTTTTGAGATGACATCTTTTATATGATGGCATTTCTCATAAGATAACATGGTAATCATGATTACTAGCACACTCAAATCATGATTTAAAAAAATGTACTCGATACAAGTCTCTTTTATTCAATTAATTTGAAGTCGACATATTTCTCAATCGAATCACCGTTTAAATAATATGTGTCACCATACTAATTACCGAGATATCTTCGTTTAAAGCCATTTGAATCCTGTATTTTTGAATTACATTTTTGAATAATTTTTTTGGATTTGTATTTTTGAATTACATCTGGCAACAGAGATCTTTGCAAAGATGAGATATCAAGGTGATTAGAAGCGAGCCGTCTTCAAACATGGATTTGAACAACTTACTTTCACCATGGATGAATATGGATGAATACACCTTTCTTTCACGATTATTTTAATAATATATAACAGCATTTTCATGTATAAAATGCAGTAATCTTTATTCGATTCATATAAGCAATAATCTTCTGTTTAAGCAAGTTGAATCCACAATGTTCTTGATATTTGGATTTTGAGGGTAGTGGTCAGATTACACTCAATACTTATGTCATTTGCTAACAAATACAGATCAAGGTATTCCTCGGGAACTGTTTTCGCGACTTTCTTCAGATTATGTTGAACTTTTGGTCACTTCACATTTGGACATTCATGATCTTTCTTTTTAATAAAACGTCTCCTGCCAACTGGAATTTTTACACTTTTGACAGCAGCCATTATCTTCTCTACTTTACTAATAAACAACTGTCTCCTTGGCAACAAAAGAGCAATGTTGCAACCAACTATTTGCAGTTTGTATGTTGGCAATAATACAAATAATATGCTTTTAAAACGGTAATTCGCGAATAATCAAATTGTTTCACATTTATGTGACCAAAAGCATGACATCTAAGCATCAATAAATTACTCTAAGGTCAAAATATTGCAATTGTATGTGATCAGAAATGTAATGGTTAATTCTGAATTGTTATGTTGGCTAGCTTCTTCCAAATCACAGCTTTTTTCTTTTCATTCAAAATAAATATAAAATCCTCTCAAATTAAATTATATTTCGAATATAACCATTAACAAGAACTTGCTGTTAAATAAATATAAGTCCACAATATGTTTTTAAGAATATAATAATGATTTGAATCGTATTCTATTGTCGACAACTATCTCACTTGAGCTCGAGTTAATAATGATGGCAAGACATTAAAGAATGAAAGCGAATTTACGAAGTATTATAAGTATTATTGTCGTATAATGTATTTATTGTTGGAACTAATCAAGTAAACAACGTGTAAAATTGAAAATAATAAGTCAACAAAAACATGTTATATATTTAAGAATCGCTCTATTTGATCGCTTCTTCTGTGAGAATTAAAATGTCATCCTGCTCTCCTGGATGTCCAGATATGCGTAAGTACTAATAAACAAGATGAGCTTAGGTTTTTAACTTATAAAATTGAATATAACTTTAACAATCATTCTTCAGTCTGGCAGATGGCAAGTTTCAATTGTTATCAATTCCATGACAATGGTAGTATTCCACCGTATCGCAGTATTTAGTTTAGTGAGCTTGAATTGAGTTTGTGTTCAAAGACAAAATAAACTCTGAAGAACAGTTTTCGACCCTAAATTATTACTTCTTAACTTTTCATCAACAAATGCCTGCATGTAGCATTGAGTTCGAAGCAAATGGACGACGGGTCACGAAAGCGTCATGCCCAGGAGTGTGGCTCGAACTCTTCCTCGAAGAAACAACGTACAGAGGTTGACGATCGACTCCAGGTTCTCCAGGAAGTTCTTCCCCTGGTCGATCCCGCGTTCCTTCACCACCAGTTCGTGCTCCTGAAGGATGATCCAGTGCGACTCCAGACGTTCGTCTCCAACGCTCTGGACCACGCGCATCATCTCCCGCGCATCGGAGATGAGCCCATAGTGGAGGAGAGCTATGACCTTGACAGCTTCTTGGAGCGGTTTCCGGATCCGGTTGTTTACTTCGACAAACTTCGAATATTATCGGACGATGACGCGAAAGGGATGGTGAGGAATCATTTGTAACAGAAGGGGAATAAACCAGGAAAAGTTTAGCTTCTAAGGATCAGTTCTAAGGACTTTACAGTTGTTAACTTGTGAATAGTCCGTCACTTGGAGGCGTTCTTGTAGTAAACGAGTTCAACTGAAATGCACGACATTGAGCGTTTTGATTATTGTATTCCTTCTTCTTTTCTTGTTACCTTCATTCACTCATTTTCTCTTATATTGTGTTTCTGAAAGCTTCCAAATTGTTTGCCGTCAATCATTATTTCATGACTTCGACTGTCGGATATTTTAAAAGCGATTCTCATGAAAATAAATGTTGCTGTACCAAATGGACAGCATCGGAGTTTCCTCGTGCCTTCTTTTCAAACAACTCTTAACAATTTCATACTCTCTTGTTGATACTGCTTATTTTCTCGTTTCAGATATTCTTCAATGAACACCAGGATGAGATAACCGAGCATTTTAATAATGAGGCACGGAGGACAGCTGAGTTATATCAGGTTCGTAGGACTTCTTTCTTTCCCAGATGGTTGAGTGTTTGAACAAGGAACGAACGATAGTACAGTTAGTCATCGAGTTCGTTGGAGTCTGCCTTCCACACGGATTCGAATCGATGTGACGTCAGACCGTGCGTGCGAGCTCTCGCACGGTGTGATTAACTCGAATCCATATGGGAAGACGACTCGAATGATCTAGGCCGTTATCCCTGAAAAGTCAATGTCAAAGTAAAATTCACCAATACCGGTTGGGGGGGGGGGGGGGGGGGGGGGGGAGAGGCAAAAGAAACCCCCATGATTGAGAGGTCACTATATCGAAACTCGAGTTTTTAAATATCGAAACTATTAAAGATAGGTTTATGAAATTCGTGTACACATATTAGAAAACATACCAAAATTTAATGTGTGAAAGTTTCAACATATTCATTCATTAGGAAAAAAGTTACAGATGATTGAAGCTGCTGTTAAAAAAAAACAGACGAAATTAACATGTTTGATGAATTGATTTGGAGTTACTTTTTAGGAATGAGGTGAATTTATGTTTATTTATGAATTCCTTAATAATCATTCTTTTATGTTTAATAAATCTATGCGAATTTGTCTTGGATTTATTAAGTGAGTAGGTATATGTGTGTATTTATGTAACTTTCGTATAACGACATTATAAAGCCCTGGTGGTAAACGATTTTTCAGCGTCTGAATTCCAAAGCATGTTACGTTTTTCGCATAAACCGAATATTTCTGAAAATTGCACATATTAAATTGTCATAATTGTTCTATAAAATATGAAAGTTTCAGCCTTTTATCTTTTATAGTTTTGTTGTAGTGACCTCTCAACGAGGGGTATAATCTAGTGGGGCGGTCGCTCTACGCCAGCCAAGTCGTTCGGCGCGCGCACACTCTCATTAAAAGGTGGAGCAACCCACTTTTACTGTGAGCATCAAAGTGGCATTTTCGGCCTACTGGATCTTAAAATTGGGAAATCTCACATTGTTGGCGAAATATCTTAATTTCGAGTTATGGCCCACCCTACAACATAATATACCAAATTTGGGAACAATAGGTTACGCCCTTTGCGAGCTAGAGGGCCGTTAAAAATAAGTATTGCACGGTAAGGTGGATTCACATGGCCGTTCCGAACTTCCCAAGTTTTCCGAAGTTCCGAATCGCCGTTCCAAAAACTCCCGTGTGAACTATGAAAGTTTGAAACTCAATCTTCGCAGTTCGAATCTTTCATAGTTCACACAGGAGTTATTGGGACGGCGATTCGGAACTTTGGCAAACTTGGGAATTCGGAACGGCCGTGTGAATCCACCTAAGAAGTTCCAATGTTTCAGGCCAGCGAGAGAGGCGAGCTGCTGAGCTGTGAATGTTGTTGAGTAAGTACAGAAACTAAACAAGTGAGATGCAAAACCCAGGCCATCTCTCTCTAGTTCAGAGAAAAACAGGAAACCCAAGCGTATTTCCATAGAAATAGCAGGGAGAGTCACGCTAAAAACATCGCACGCTATCTACACAGCTCAGGCGCGTAGGAACTAAATTTGCAAGGGGGGGGGGATAATATTGTAAAAGAACTTGAGCTGGAGATACTAGTGTCTACGAAGACAATGGGGGGGGGGGGTCTAGGGGGAGGGCCCCCTAGTGAAATGCAGGTCCGGGGCTCACGCTCCCGGAAAAACTTTGAATTTCTGCATTTCTACGCGATTTTAACACTTTTTATAAGAATATAGGGTGGGGGGGGGGGGGGGGGCATCCCCCGACCCCTTCCTACGCGCCTGATCCAGCTTAAATATGTTTTATTTTAAGATCGCAATGAACCACGTGTCACGGATGCGCTCTTGTATTACAGGGCCGCTGAGGTTTGGCTGAGCGAGGGCAAGACTTCGATGCCGTGTTTCGCCGACTGCGACATGGACATCAGCCTCCAGTCTTTGCAGGTAAATAAACTCATTTCAGTGTCTGCAAGCAATTGACAGCCGTGTGTCTATTTGCTGGAGGTGTAAATAATCTGCAAGCTCGTGCGAGTGTCTTGACGCCATCCTTATTGCAGCACGCAGAATACGTTTTAGGCTCTCGACTACTTTTTAATTGCATATACCGTCAAAAGTCAATAATTAAAAATAATATTTGCCTCGTTTGTGTTTATTTCTAAATGCTTTATGACACTTTTTCAACTATTGTAAAGTTGCATGATGTTAATTTTTGTAGTAACTATATAGGTAGGTAATAATAGATCTGGGTTTCGGGATGGACTCACAACAATACGCGGGCCCGGGTAAAATCCGGGAAGTATTTGAATTTTAATATAGAATTTAGTTCATTTTAACGCGATTTTGTCACAAAATTTGGTCGATTAATCAGAAGTTTTTAAATTAGGTACTGCTATTTGCATTACTATCGATTATAGAATATGATTCAGTCCCCCCCCCCCCCCCCCCCCCCCCCCCCCCGCCGCGTCGGTAGACACTGATGGACTTTCGTGTCTTCCTTGCAGTCTGCGCTCAAGCCGGCAGTGTTCCTGAAGCTCGAGCAACTCAGATACGCGGAGGAAGTTGAGGCGGCGGACATCGAGGACTTCGAGACTTGTCCGTTCTGCAACGTCGGTGCTAGTCTCCCTGTGACTTCCAACGTGTTTGAATGTGTCAATCCCGAGTGCAGGAAGAAGTCCTGTCGGTTAGTGACTCGATGTTAGCCGAGGAGGCACGATGTTAGCCGAGGAGGCACGATGTTAGCCGAGGAGGCACGATGTTAGCCGAGGATGCACGATGTTAGCCGAGGTGCGAGTCTCCCTGTGACTTCCAACGTGTTCGAATGCGTCAATCCCGAGTGCAGGAAGAAGTCCTGCAGGTTAGTGACTCGATGTTAGCCGAGGAGGCACGATGTTAGCCGAGGAGGCACGATGTTAGCCGAGGAGGCACGATGTTAGCCGAGGATGCACGATGTTAGCCGAGGTGCGAGTCTCCCTGTGACTTCCAACGTGTTTGAATGTGTCAATCCCGAGTGCAGGAAGAAGTCCTGCAGGTTAGTGACTCGATGTTAGCCGAGGAGGCACGATGTTAGCCGAGGATGCACGATGTTAGCCGAGGTGCGAGTCTCCCTGTGACTTCCAACGTGTTTGAATGCGTCAATCCCGAGTGCAGGAAGAAGTCCTGTCGGTAATAAATAGCAATGTGCAATATTGCATTCGCAAATACATTACTTGATGGTGAAATATAACAAGAATGGCTGGACGAGGGAAGTTGAAGTAGTGACAAATATATTCTTGAATTTGGCGCCCTGAGTTTACACTGGGTGAGGTCCAAAATAGAAGCTGGTTGGGCGTGTGACGTCACCATAGGATTTACGGGTTAAATCAAACTTGCCGCGTCAACAAACGAGCTGAAACCAGTACCCATAACGCTCAAGCTCAAGAGGTCGGGCGTTGTGATTACTCTATTTTCATTCATTCGACCACGATTCGACTCAAGGTCACGCCCAGGTGTTACGTCACAATGTTAAAAGGATAGGGAAACTGGGCGACCTGATCATAAATCGGTGTGCACCCACTATACCAGTGATTTGGTCCCTAGAATGTGCCATCGTGAAATGGATGGACTGGAACTGTCACATGATCGTTCTGCTTTAAATGCCATCTTGTTCTTGTCCTGTGTCAACCTGCTTTCAACCTGTTTTGAACCTGTACGTATGTCACAGGTTGTGCCGGCGAGTGAGCCACATCCCGCTGCGCTGTGATGAAGTCGAGGAGGACGACGAGGTGAAGGCGAGGACCGCGATTGAGGACAAGATGACGGAGGCGTTGGTCAGGTGAGTGGGACGGAGTGGAGGGGGGGGGGGGGTGGAGGAGGAAGTGGAGGAGGAAGTCGAAGAGGACGACGAAGTGAAGGCGAGGACCGCGATAGAGGACAAGATGACGGAGGCGTTGGTCAGGTGAGTAGGACGGAGTGGACGAGGAAGTGGAGGAGGAAGTCGAAGAGGACGACGAGGTGAAGGCGAGGACCGCGATAGAGGACAAGATGACGGAGGCGTTGGTCAGGTGAGTAGGACGGAGTGGACGAGGAAGTGGAGGAGGAAGTCGAAGAGGACGACGAGGTGAAGGCGAGGACCGCGATTGAGGACAAGATGACGGAGGCGTTGGTCAGGTGAGTAGGACGGAGTGGAGGAGGAAGTGGAGGAGGAAGTCGAAGAGGACGACGAGGTGAAGGCGAGGACCGCGATAGAGGACAAGATGATGGAGGCGTTGGTCAGGTGAGTGGGACGGAGTGGAGGGGGAAGTGGAGGAGGAAGTGGAAGAGGACGACGAGGTGAAGGCGAGGACCGCGTTAGAGGACAAGATGACGGAGGCGTTGGTCAGGTGAGTGGGACGGAGTGGACGAGGAAGTGGAGGAGGAAGTCGAAGAGGACGACGAGGTGAAGGCGAGGACCGCGATAGAGGACAAGATGACGGAGGCGTTGGTCAGGTGAGTAGGACGGAGTGGAGGGGGAAGTGGAGGAGGAAGTGGAAGAGGACGACGAGGTGAAGGCGAGGACCGCGATAGAGGACTAGATGACGGAGGCGTTGGTCAGGTGAGATTACATCGGGAGAAAATTGCAAGCGCGAGCGAATTGGCCGCTTGTTGCAGGCACTATTTGGATACGATTGGAGACAAAATGGGCTGACGAAATTATTTTAAATTTGTACCATGATTAGATAAAAGACAAACTTAGGGTTATCACTTGGTAAATTTTGCATTTTTTACTTTGTTAATGAGTAAAAATTAGTTAATTTTTTATGAAAAATATTATATTTTCTTGTCTCGCTGGGTGCCGTATGAAATATATTTTTTTAAATGGGCCAAATGATAACCCTAAGTTTGTCCTTATCTAATCATGATTCAAATTTGAGAACAATTGGTTTGGTCTCCAATCGTATCAGAAATCTCATAGTTTTTAGCGGTTTTGTTGAATCATCGGCGTCTAATTACAAAGCACAAAGCAAAAATTAAAAAGCGCTACTAATATACAATCAAACTGATCATGTAAACCTCCCATCAAGGCACACCCACTTATGAAACAATTTTTCTCTCTCAATTTGCTAAAACGGCCGAGCACTTGCACCAGCTTAAAGACTTAGCTATTGATTGTGTCACGATGAATCACGATGAATCGTGTGCAGGACGTGTCTGACGTGCAAGAAGAAGATCGTGAAGGAAGGAGGATGCAACTACTTGGCGTGCACGTGTGGCGCGAGGATGTGCTACGTGTGTCGAAAACCCGTCAAGAACTACCAACATTTCAACGGCCAAGGCGGCGAACACTTTGACAGGTAGCTCGTGTTGTGTTTATTACATGACGCATCTGTTACTGTAGTACCGTGGATTAGATCTGAACCTCGGAGGTAGAAGGCCCGATGTGCATTGTTAGATTTGATGATATGGGAATTACTGGGTTTTGAGCTCTTTTATGGAAGAAATGAAGATCTTATCGGGTCTTCTCTGAGAAACAGATATAAAGTATGCTACTTGAAGAACAATGTTGATTGTGGGCTATTCATCAAGTTTTCCATCAACATGTTACTTAATTAATAACATAATACCTCTCTTGACCACAATAATTAATCTTGAAACTTGTTTATTGGAATACATTAAACAGTCCATAGTAAATACTAAATGCATAGCATCCCTTATATCTGCATTTCGTAATGAAGTCGTTCCCCGTTGAATTTACAGTTGACGGTGAATATTTTAGGGCGTCGGGCGCTGAAAGTACAAACCTTCCCCCATTTGAAAAAAAACTACATTAACTTTTTTGTCGCTCCCGAGGAATGCCTAATTGATAATCAAGCCATAAGGCGTTCCTAATGGCCCACAAGTGTGTTTCTATTTTACTTATTTTTAATGAGGGTTACACTTTCTGCACCCAACGCCCTCCCTCATTTGTCTGATGAAGACATGATTATTAGTTAGGTACGAGTTGGTTGGTTGGTTGGTTGGTTCTTAAAATCAACCTTCCAACCCAAAACCTGCTTATGTGTCGTCTGTCGACTGTCGCCCAGCAGTTCTCCTCCTCATCCAGTGAATGTTGTTTGCAGATGCGCGTTGTGGAGCTCCGACGAGGCGCTGCACGTGAAGCCAGTCCTCGCCGAAGCCAAGCGAGCCAAAGCTGAGCTCGCCAAGAAGAATCCATCCGTGAAGCTGAAGAACGATCCGACCAAGAATCTTCCGCAGCCGCGTGGCCAGCAGGACGTGAGGCACGACGTTGGCCAGCAGGACGCGTGGCATGACATTGGCCAGGGCGGAGGTGGCGTCAACGTCTACATCAACGGAAATGTCCCTGGTCCCTTTGCCTTCGGTCAACCGCTTGGAGGACAAAACGTCCCTCATGTCTTCGCTGATGTCTTCGATGACGAAGAAGATAGTGAAGATAGTGAAGATGAAGATTAGCGTCTCTGGTCTCTTCAGTCTATAACATGAAGATGCCAGCTAGATAGGCCAACGAGCGAAATAGCTAAATTCAAAATTTTGTAATATAGTAACATTTAATTTGTATTTCAAATGTTTTGTTATGTCTGTTAAATTAACAAATAAATGTACCAATTCAAAAATAGTATCATGATTTCGCTCTTTGCAATAATTTTAATTGAAATAAATATTTCAGCCAAAACGAACTGTCAGAAGCCTGTTGATTTACTTTTAGCATTGGCTTCCGCTCTAGGGGATTTGCAAGAGTTTCGTCGATGTCTAGTGACAAACGAAACCGCTCCGTTCTTACGTACAGACCAAGGTCAAATTCTTCACTCGTCCGGCTGAGATCGTCTTACATTTGGAAAGATTGCAGGGAAACCTGACGCAGCACAACAATATGCTTTGGATACTCTTGTATTATAAATATGTAGACACAGCGTAGCATTAAACAAATTAGTCTTGATATTGCCAGAATTTGGTAAAGCAGTGCAGCCTCAGACATCGGCGAAAGCATTCAGTGCTGCAGCAATATCAGTTACACATCCCATATAGAGCGGAAGTCAATGCTGTTCGATCCAAAGAACCGATCAGAATAATTGTTCATCTTCAGTGGCAGAGAAGAAATAAAAATAGAAAGGAGACTTGGTCAATAAATTCGGTTTTAGTTCTGAAATCAACACACTGGGATGACCTTGAGCGTGTCATCTTACTGGATCTTTATGATCAGCCGGCTCAAATTCCTTCGGAAAAGTGCCAATGGGCTTGTTCACTGCCATTTGCTCTCACCAGGATCGCTAGCATCGGATTAAAGAAGGTAACATAGTGGCGCCATCTATGCTGAGCTTTGCGTGAACAAGCCCATTGGTAATCCGAGCAATGAGCCAATCTAGGGAAATCATTTCTTCTGCCTTCTTCATCTTCCTGAAGACACGAGCTACCATGAACTTGGACTTAAAGTCTTTCCTACCATCATTATTCGAGTTAAAAAAAAATCACTGAAATTTTGTCAAGGTATTCACTGAACATAGACAAATGCATATCTGAAGTCAAAAACCACCTTGCGGTACTCTTTTTTGAGATGACATCTTTTATATGATGGCATTTCTCATAAGATAACATGGTAATCATGATTACTAGCACACTCAAATCATGATTTAAAAAAATGTACTCGATACAAGTCTCTTTTATTCAATTAATTTGAAGTCGACATATTTCTCAATCGAATCACCGTTTAAATAATATGTGTCACCATACTAATTACCGAGATATCTTCGTTTAAAGCCATTTGAATCCTGTATTTTTGAATTACATTTTTGAATAATTTTTTTGGATTTGTATTTTTGAATTACATCTGGCAACAGAGATCTTTGCAAAGATGAGATATCAAGGTGATTAGAAGCGAGCCGTCTTCAAACATGGATTTGAACAACTTACTTTCACCATGGATGAATATGGATGAATACACCTTTCTTTCACGATTATTTTAATAATATATAACAGCATTTTCATGTATAAAATGCAGTAATCTTTATTCGATTCATATAAGCAATAATCTTCTGTTTAAGCAAGTTGAATCCACAATGTTCTTGATATTTGGATTTTGAGGGTAGTGGTCAGATTACACTCAATACTTATGTCAT
Source organism: Leuctra nigra (assembly GCA_934045905.1). Taxonomy (NCBI): domain Eukaryota; kingdom Metazoa; phylum Arthropoda; class Insecta; order Plecoptera; family Leuctridae; genus Leuctra; species Leuctra nigra. The sequence continues at coordinate 38,247,219 of OW203765.1, forward strand.
TTGCTAACAAATACAGATCAAGGTATTCCTCGGGAACTGTTTTCGCGACTTTCTTCAGATTATGTTGAACTTTTGGTCACTTCACATTTGGACATTCATGATCTTTCTTTTTAATAAAACGTCTCCTGCCAACTGGAATTTTTACACTTTTGACAGCAGCGATTATCTTTCTATACTTTACTAATTAACAACTGTCTCCTTGGCAACGAAGGAGCAATGTTGCAACCAACTATTTGCAGTTTGTATGTTGGCAATAATACAAATAATATGCTTTTAAAACGGTAATTCGCGAATAATCAAATTGTTTCACATTTATGTGACCAAAAGCATGACATCTAAGCATCAATAAATTACTCTAAGGTCAAAATATTGCAATTGTATGTGATCAGAAATGTAATGGTTAATTCTGAATTGTTATGTTGGCTAGCTTCTTCCAAATCACAGCTTTTTTCTTTTCATTCAAAATAAATATAAAATCCTCTCAAATTAAATTATATTTCGAATATAACCATTAACAAGAACTTGCTGTTAAATAAATATAAGTCCACAATATGTTTTTAAGAATATAATAATGATTTGAATCGTATTCTATTGTCGACAACTATCTCACTTGAGCTCGAGTTAATAATGATGGCAAGACATTAAAGAATGAAAGCGAATTTACGAAGTATTATAAGTATTATTGTCGTATAATGTATTTATTGTTGGAACTAATCAAGTAAACAACGTGTAAAATTGAAAATAATAAGTCAACAAAAACATGTTATATATTTAAGAATCGCTCTATTTGATCGCTTCTTCTGTGAGAATTAAAATGTCATCCTGCTCTCCTGGATGTCCAGATATGCGTAAGTACTAATAAACAAGATGAGCTTAGGTTTTTAACTTATAAAATTGAATATAACTTTAACAATCATTCTTCAGTCTGGCAGATGGCAAGTTTCAATTGTTATCAATTCCATGACAATGGTAGTATTCCACCGTATCGCAGTATTTAGTTTAGTGAGCTTGAATTGAGTTTGTGTTCAAAGACAAAATAAACTCTGAAGAACAGTTTTCGACCCTAAATTATTACTTCTTAACTTTTCATCAACAAATGCCTGCATGTAGCATTGAGTTCGAAGCAAATGGACGACGGGTCACGAAAGCGTCATGCCCAGGAGTGTGGCTCGAACTCTTCCTCGAAGAAACAACGTACAGAGGTTGACGATCGACTCCAGGTTCTCCAGGAAGTTCTTCCCCTGGTCGATCCCGCGTTCCTTCACCACCAGTTCGAGCTCCTGAAGGATGATCCGGAACAGCTCCAGACGTTCGTCTCCAACGCTCTGGACCACGCGCATCATCTCCCGCGCATCGGAGATGAGCCCGTAGTGGAGGAGAGCTATGACCTTGACAGCTTCTTGGAGCGGTTTCCGGATCCGGTTGTTTACTTCGACAAACTTCGAATATTATCGGACGATGACGCGAAAGGGATGGTGAGGAATCATTTGTAACAGAAGGGGAATAAACCAGGACAAGTTTAGCTTCTAAGGATCAGTTCTAAGGACTTTACAGTTGTTAACTTGTGAATAGTCCGTCACTTGGATGCGTTCTTGTAGTAAACGAGTTCAACTGAAATGCACGACATTGAGCGTTTTGATTATTGTATTCCTTCTTCTTTTCTTGTTACCTTCATTCACTCATTTTCTCTTATATTGTGTTTCTGAAAGCTTCCAAATTGTTTGCCGTCAATCATTATTTCATGACTTCGACTGTCGGATATTTTAAAAGCGATTCTCATGAAAATAAATGTTGCTGTACCAAATGGACAGCATCGGAGTTTCCTCGTGCCTTCTTTTCAAACAACTCTTAACAATTTCATACTCTCTTGTTGATACTGCTTATTTTCTCGTTTCAGATATTCTTCAATGAACACCAGGATGAGATAACCGAGCATTTTAATAATGAGGCACGGAGGACATCTGAGTTATATCAGGTTCGTAGGACTTCTTTCTTTCCCAGATGGTTGAGTGTTAGAACAAGGAACGAACGACAGTACAGTTAGTCATCGAGTTCGTTGGAGTCTGCCTTCCACACGGATTCGAATCGATGTGACGTCAGACCGTGCGTGCGAGCTCTCGCACGGTGTGACTAACTCGAATCCATATGGGAAGACGACTCGAATGATCTAGGCCGTTATCCCTGAAAAGTCAATGTCAAAGTACAATTCACCAATACCGGTTGGGGGGGGGGGGGGCAAAAGAAACCCCCATGATTGAGAGGTCACTATATCGAAACTCGAGTTTTTAAATATCGAAACTATTAAAGATAGGTTTATGAAATTCGTGTACACATATTAGAAAACATACCAAAATTTAATGTGTGAAAGTTTCAACATATTCATTCATTAGGAAAAAAGTTACAGATGATTGAAGCTGCTGTTAAAAAAAACAGACGAAATTAACATGTTTGATGAATTGATTTGGAGTTACTTTTTAGGAATGAGGTGAATTTATGTTTATTTATGAATTCCTTAATAATCATTCTTTTATGTTTAATAAATCTATGCGAATTTGTCTTGGATTTATTAAGTGAGTAGGTATATGTGTGTATTTATGTAACTTTCGTATAACGACATTATAAAGCCCTGGTGTAAACGATTTTTCAACGTCTGAATTCAAAAGCATGTTACGTTTTTCGCATAAACCGAATATTTCGGAAAATTGCACATATTAAATTGTCATAATTGTTCTATAAAATATGAAAGTTTCAGCCTTTTATCTTTTATAGTTTTGTTGTAGTGAACTCTCAAACAGGGGTATAATCTAGTGGGGCGGTCGCTCCACGCCAGCCAAGTCGCTCGGCGCGCGCACACTCTCATTTAAAAGGTTGGAGCAACCCACTTTTACTGTGAGCATCAAAGTGGCATTTTCGGCCTACTGGATCTTAAAATTGGGAAATCTCACATTGTTGCGAAATATCTTAATTTCGAGCTATGGCCCACCCTACAACATAATATACCAAATTTTGTTACAATAGGTTACGCCCTTTGCGAGCTAGAGGGCCGTAAAAATAAGTATTGCACGGTAAGGTGGATTCACATGGCCGTTCCGAACTTCCCAAGTTTTCCGAAGTTCCGAATCGCCGTTCCAAAAACTCCCGTGTGAACTATGAAAGTTTGAAACTCAATCTTCGCAGTTCGAATCTTTTCATAGTTCACACAGGAGTTATTGGGACGGCGATTCGGAACTTTGGCAAACTTGGGAAGTTCGGAACGGCCGTGTGAATCCACCTAAGAAGTTCCAATGTTTCAGGCCAGCGAGAGAGGCGAGCTGCTGAGCTGTGAATGTTGTTTCACGAACGAGTTGCTCTTCCACGAGGCCGTGCAATGCCAGGACGGACACATCTTCTGCCGGCCGTGCGTCAGAGAGTAAGTACAGAAACTAAACAAGTGAGATGCAAAACCCAGGCCATCTCTCTCTAGTTCAGAGAAAAACAGGAAACCCAAGCGTATTTCCATAGAAATAGCAGGGAGAGTCACGCTAAAAACATCGCACGCTATCTACACAGCTCAGGCGCGTAGGAACTAAATTTGCAAGGGGGGGGGGGATAATATTGTAAAAGAACTTGAGCTGGAGATACTAGTGTCTACGAAGACAATGGGGGGGGGGGGTCTAGGGGGAGGGCCCCCTAGTGAAATGCAGGTCCGGGGCTCACGCTCCCGGAAAAACTTTGAATTTCTGCATTTCTACGCGATTTTAACACTTTTTATAAGAATATAGGGTGGGGGGGGGGGGGGGCATCCCCCGACCCCTTCCTACGCGCCTGATCCAGCTTAAATATGTTTTATTTTAAGATCGCAATGAACCACGTGTCACGGATGCGCTCTTGTATTACAGGGCCGCTGAGGTTTGGCTGAGCGAGGGCAAGACTTCGATGCCGTGTTTCGCCGACTGCGACATGGACATCAGCCTCCAGTCTTTGCAGGTAAATAAACTCATTTCAGTGTCTGCAAGCAATTGACAGCCGTGTGTCTATTTGCTGGAGGTGTAAATAATCTGCAAGCTCGTGCGAGTGTCTTGACGCCATCCTTATTGCAGCACGCAGAATACGTTTTAGGCTCTCGACTACTTTTTAATTGCATATACCGTCAAAAGTCAATAATTAAAAATAATATTTGCCTCGTTTGTGTTTATTTCTAAATGCTTTATGACACTTTTTCAACTATTGTAAAGTTGCATGATGTTAATTTTTGTAGTAACTATATAGGTAGGTAATAATAGATCTGGGTTTCGGGATGGACTCACAACAATACGCGGGCCCGGGTAAAATCCGGGAAGTATTTGAATTTTAATATAGAATTTAGTTCATTTTAACGCGATTTTGTCACAAAATTTGGTCGATTAATCAGAAGTTTTTAAATTAGGTACTGCTATTTGCATTACTATCGATTATAGAATATGATTCAGTCCCCCCCCCCCCCCCCCCCCCCCCCGCCACGTCGGTGGACACTGATGGACTTTCGTGTCTTCCTTGCAGGCTGCGCTCAAGCCGGCCGTGTTCCTGAAGCTCGAACAACTCCGATACGCGCAGGAAGTTCAGGCGGCGGACATCGACGACTTCGAGACTTGTCCGTTCTGCAACGTCGGTGCGAGTCTCCCTGTGACTTCCAACGTGTTTGAATGTGTCAATCCCGAGTGCACGAAGAAGTCCTGTCGGTAACTAGGAAAACGCTCTGTGTAACGCGTTGATGAGCGAGCACGGACAGGCGCAACACCTCGAACCGAAATTATGTCTATCGAAAATATCATTAAAAGCCAATAATTCTTGAATTTCGTCAGACTCAAGTATAAAAATCTCAAAATTGTCCTAAAACATTAGTCCCAATAACCATGCAAAGCTTGAACCTTTTGAACCTTTCTGATTGAACTGTTCCTCGTTAATATTCAAAAATCACTGGATCTCTTAAAAAAAAATAGACCTGGGACCACTCATATGATAAAAGTGTGTGTACTTACACAATATTAGATCGATCTGTTGAATGGTCATATCAGTTTCATACGTTTGAAAGTTTCTACTCTAACTACCTTGGAACTATAAAGAGTCGAAGTAGCCGTGATCAACATTTTCGAGATATTTGACAGCCAACACGCAAAATGTCCGTAAAACGTCAATAACTTTTGGATTTAAACATAGATTAGTCTGAAAATTGTCAAAAATGCAGATAATCTTAGTCCCAATGACCATGCAAAGTTTTAAGTTGATCAGTCATACGGTTCAAGTTTAAATTTAAAAAATGACATAAAAGATTTTTTTAAATTTTAACCAATGGGAGGATTTAGCTGAAACTTTGTAAGATTGGGTACAATGTTGGTCGCCATGACTTGTCAAAATTTCAAATTGATCGGAACTACCAATCAAAAGATATTTTTTTTAAAATTTGAACCAATCACATGAGCCCGTTCAAAAACGATCCCAGGGACCGCATAGATTACGTTAGTATATGTGCAAAATTTCAGATCGATTGGTTGTGCCGTTTGACCTGGGCAGTGAACACAAAAAAAAAAAAAAAAAAAAAACACACAGAGAAAGTGCCGTAAGAGTACCGTGGTGACGCTCGCTACGCTCGCTCAATAAATAGCAATGTGCAATATTTCATTCAAAAATACGCTTCAAGTCTCAATCTAAAGGTCCTTAATACGGCCAGTGCATTTCGGTGCTTTATGGTAAAATATAACAAGAATGGCTGGACGAGGGAACACTAAAGATAAATATATTCTTGAATTTGGCGCGCTGAGTTTGGCACTATAATACCAGTGATATTTGGTCCCTAGAATGTGCCATCGTGAAATGGATGGACTGAAACTGTCACGTGATCGTTCTGCTTGAAATGCCATCTTGTTCTTGTCCTGTGTCGACCTGGGATGGGATTACATAAAATGACAACTTACTTGTCGCAGCGACAATTTTCTCATTTCAATGTTATTCACGGCCTTCTCGCTGCGACAAGTAAGTTATCATTTTATGTGATCGCACCCCTGCTTTCAACCTGCTTTCAACCTGCTTTCAACCTGTTTTGAACCTGTACGTATGTCACAGGCTGTGCCGGCGAGTGAGCCACATCCCGCTGCGCTGTGAGGAAGTCGAAGAGGACGACGAGGTGAAGGCGAGGACCGCGATAGAGGACAAGATGACGGAGGCGTTGGTCAGGTGAGTGGGACGGAGTGGACAAGGAAGTGGAGGAAGAAGTGGAGGAGGACGACGAGGTGAAGGCGAGGACCGCGATAGAGGACAAGATGACGGAGGCGTTGGTCAGGTGAGTGGGACGTGTGGAGGAGGTAGTGGAGGAGGAAGTGGAGGAGGACGACGAGGTGAAGGCGAGGACCGCGATAGAGGACAAGATGACGGAGGCGTTGGTCAGGTGAGTGGGACGGAGTGGAGAAGGAAGTGGAGGAGGAAGTGGAGGAGGACGACGAGGTGAAGGCGAGGACCGCGATAGAGGACAAGATGACGGAGGCGTTGGTCAGGTGAGTGGGACGGAGTGGACGAGGAAGTGGAGGAAGAAGTGGAGGAGGACGACGAGGTGAAGGCGAGGACCGCGATAGAGGACAAGATGACGGAGGCGTTGGTCAGGTGAGTAGGACGTGTGGAGGGGGAAGTGGAGGAGGAAGTGGAGGACCGCGATGGAGGACAAGATGACGGAGGCGCTGGTCAGGTGAGTGGGACGGAGTGGAGGGGGAAGTGGAGGAGGAAGTGGAGGAGGACGTGGAGGAGGAAGTGGAGGACCGCGATAGAGGACAAGATGACGGAGGCGTTGGTCAGGTGAGTAGGACGTGTGGAGAAGGAAGTGGAGGAGGAAGTGGAGGAGGACGACGAGGTGAAGGCGAGGACCGCGATAGAGGACAAGATGACGGAGGCGTTGGTCAGGTGAGTAGGACGTGTGGAGGGGGAAGTGGAGGAGGAAGTGGAGGACCGCGATGGAGGACAAGATGACGGAGGCGCTGGTCAGGTGAGTGGGACGGAGTGGAGGGGGAAGTGGAGGAGGAAGTGGAGGAGGACGTGGAGGAGGAAGTGGAGGACCGCGATAGAGGACAAGATGACGGAGGCGTTGGTCAGGTGAGTAGGACGTGTGGAGAAGGAAGTGGAGGAGGAAGTGGAGGAGGACGACGAGGTGAAGGCGAGGACCGCGATAGAGGACAAGATGACGGAGGCGTTGGTCAGGTGAGTAGGACGGAGTGGAGGGGGAAGTGGAGGAGGAAGTGGAGGACCGCGATAGAGGACAAGATGACGGAGGCGCTGGTGAGGTGAGATTACATCGGGAGAAAATTGCAAGCGCGAGCGAATTGGCCGCTTGTTGCAGGCACTATTTGGATACGATTGAAGACAAAATGGGTTGACGAAATGATTTGAATTTGTATCATGATTAGATAAAAGACAAACTTAGGGTTTTCACTTGGTAAATTTTGCATTTTTTACTTTGTTAATGAGTAATAATTAGTTAATTTTGGATGAAAAATTGTATATTTTCTTGTTTCGCTGGGTGCCGTAGGAAATATAATTTTTAAAATGTGCCAAATGATAACCCTAAGTTTGTCCTTATCTAATCATGATTCAAATTTGAGATCAATTGGTTTTGTCTCCAATCGTATCAGAAATCTCATAGTTTTGCGCGGTTTTGTTGAATAATCGGCGTCTAATTACAAAGCACAAAGCAAAAATGAAAAAGTGCTACTAATATACAATCAAACTGAGCATGTGAACATCCCTTTAAGGCACACCCACTTATGAAACAATATTTCTCTCTCAATTTGCTAAAACGGCCGAGCGCTTGCACCAGCTTCAAGGCCAAACAAAACTTGAACGTTCAATAAATCTGATAGGCTGATAAATGTAAGAACGCACAATCAGAAGTCAGTATAAGCGATCTCATTGTCTCACTCTAGTAGGTGACCTCACATTTCAATGATAATAACAAGCTTTGATTGGTTATGGGACATGACCAGCAGTCATTCAAATTTGGTCAACGTTCAAGTTTTGTTTGGCCGAGTGTACCTATTGATTGTGTCACGATGAATCACGATGAATCGTGTGCAGGACGTGTCTGACGTGCAAGAAGAAGATCGTGAAGGAAGGAGGATGCAACTACTTGGCGTGCACGTGTGGCGCGAGGATGTGCTACGTGTGTCGAAAACCCGTCAAGAACTACCAACATTTCAACGGCCAAGGCGGCGAACACTTTGACAGGTACCTCGTGTTGTGTTTATTACATGACGCATCTGTTACTGTAGTACCGTGGATTAGATCTGAACCTCGGAGGTAGAAGGCCCGATGTGCATTGTTAGATTTGATGATATGGGATTCTCTCCTGTAGAAGAAATGAAGATCTCATCGGGTCTTCTCTGTGAGGCAGATATAAAGTATGCTACTTCAAGAGAACAATGTTGATTGTGGGCTATTCATCAAGTTTTCCATCAACAGGTTACTTAATTAATAACATAACACCTCTCTTGACCACAATAATTAATCTTGAAACTTGTTTATTGGAATACATTAAACAGTCCATAGTAAATACTAAATGCGTAGCATCCCTTATATCTTATTTCGTAATGAAGTCGTTCCCCGTTGAATTTACAGTTGACGGTGAATATTTTAGGGCGTCGGGCGCTGAAAGTACAAACCTTCCCCCATTTGAAAAAAAATACTACATTAACTTTCTTGTCGTTCCCGAGGAATGCCTAATTGATAATCAAGCCATAAGGCGTTCCTAATGGCCCACAAGTGTGTTTCTATTTTACTTATTTTTAATGAGGGTTACACTTTCTGCACCCAACGCCCTCCCTCATTTGTCTGATGAAGACATGATTATTAGGTAGGTACGAGTTTATTGGTTGGTTGGTTCTTAAAATCAACCTTCCAACCCAAAACCTGCTTATGTGTCGTCTGGAGAACCAAGTGTTGAAAAGAACTGTCGCCCAGCAGTTCTCCTCCTCATCCAGTGAATGTTGTTTGCAGATGCGCGTTGTGGAGCTCCGACGAGGCGCTGCACGTGAAGCCAGTCCTCGCCGAAGCCAAGCGAGCCAAAGCTGAGCTCGCCAAGAAGAATCCATCCGTGAAGCTGAAGAACGATCCGACCAAGAATCTTCCGCAGCCGCGTGGCCAGCAGGACGCGTGGCATGACATTGGCCAGGGCGGAGGTGGCGTCAACGTCTACATCAACGGTCAAAACGTCGCTTGGCACTTCCCTCATCCACGAGCACCTAACAACGTCCACGTTCGCTTTGGACAGCCGGCTGGCCGTGTTCAGAACTTCCGGCTGGCCGTCGGTCAACGGAATGGAGGACTTATTGTCCCTAATCACTTCGGTCAGCCGCATGGAGGACAAAATGTCCCTGGTCCCTTTGCCTTCGCTCAGCCGCATGGCGGACAAAACGTCCCTGTTCTCTTCGCTCACCCGCCTGGAGGACATAACGTCCCTGGTCTCAACGTTCAGCCGCATGGAGGACAAAACGTCCCTGGTCCCAACGTTCAGCCGCATGGCGGACATAACGTCCCTTAACGTCCCTGGTCCCTTCAGTCTATAAGATGAAGACGGCGAACAGGATAGGCCAACGAGCTAAATTGCTAAGTGCAAAATTTTGTAATGATGTAACATTAATTTTCTTTCAAATTTGTTGTCATGTCATTTTATTAACAAATAAAATGACCCTACTCAAAAATATTATCGTGATTTAATTCAGAACCCACAATAGTAATAAGTTTAAAAATGAGTTTCGCTCTGTGAAATCATTTTTTAATTGAAAGCAACGTCTCAGCCAAAACGAATGGTTGAACCATATTGTTTTACGAATCAGATCCAAAGAACCGACCAGAATTGTACATCTTCAGTGACAAAGACGGCGTTGATTCTCTCGTCCAGAAAGGAGACTTGGTCAATACGTGTAATTCGGTTTTAGTTCTGAAATCCACACACTGGGATGACCTTGAGCCTGTCCTGAAGCTTGATCCCTCTAACTGGATCAAAGCGACTGGAACGCAACGACGAAGCAGAGGAGGAAAGACTCGTTCCCCTAGTGCTTTTAGAGATTGTGGTATTAAAACATGTCCCGAACTATAGTGGACAATGTGATGGACTGTCTCAGCAAATTGGCAGTGTGTGTGAAAGTGGCCTCAGGTTGTTTACTGATTAAAGCTTATGGACGTTGTAAACATTGCAAAGGTGAAACAAGTATACTACGCTAATATTCAGGCACATCTAATGTACGGTATTATTTTATGGGGTGGATCTAGCTACACCAAACGTTTGTTTTCTTTACATAAGAGAGTCATAAGAACTATGGCTAGGGCAAGTAGAGATCCGTGTGCGGATATTTGTTACAAGGACTCATGTACAAGGACTCATGTCAGTCATGAGTCATGTACAGAACTCATGTATTTACAAGTGATCCATTTTATGAAAGCTGCAAGTTTAATAATGCTCCCCCTAATGAAATAAAAGTAATCATGGAGAAAACTAGTTTTAAAAATAAACTGAAAATGTAGTTTGTAGAAAACTGCTTTTATAAACTGGATGATTTTTACTAGTTATAAGTAGTCTTGTGTACAAATTGTTCGTTATTGTATGTTACGGACTTCTTACAATGTAGTATGTTATATGACCATTCCATATATGACCATTTATATGTTATATGTCTATACCATTGTACCTGGTCAACAGAAAAATAAAAACTATTCTTTTTATTCTATTCAATGCCCAGTGGTTCAAATTCCTCTGGAAAAGTATAAATTGGTAATCAAAACAATAAGCGCATATAGAAAAATAATTTCTTCTGCTTTCTTGATCTTCCTCAAGACTGAGTTAATTATTATTATCGTATAAATTATGTATTATTGGAACTAATACAAGTAAAAGAGGTAAACTTGAAAATAATAAGACAACGAAAACAAAAGTATCAAGCACCCTTGGATCGCTTCTGTCAGATTTAAAATTTAAACTTTAACAATCATCATTCAGTCAGATGTCAGGTTTCTTTTGTTATCGATTTAATTCCATGACAACCTTTCGGAATCAACTGTGTGTGAGGATTTAAAATCACTCCGACGCCAAAGTTCTGAGGTTTAATATCGGGAGTTGGTAAGTATTTATTTAATTACCATGTATTTAAATGAATTATCTGAACGACCTACATCATGAGAAGTACCGATATGAAAATGGTTTCAACGTATCTTCAAGGATTACTGGGATTTAGGTCGTTCTGATTTAGAATGCGGGCAGAGTGAAGTAAAGGTCTCGTGAAACACGTTCAAGTCGCAAATAGCACGCGGGATGAGATCTTTGTTTCCTTAGACACGCGATAAAGTTTTGATTTGACACACGTGGTGCCATCTACCGCCATCATCAGAGACGTCAAACAATAAAGTCCACATAAACAATCGAATAAGAACGATGAAACTTTACTGACCTCTGTAGTTGCTTTGTAGTATACGAGTTGCACGATATTCACACGATTTATTGAAGTTTGAGGCAATAATCTTCCCACGACACCCCCTCCCCACCCCCTCATTAGCCGTTCTTACGCTCTTTATGTAGACTGCGCTTAAACTTTCTTAGATTTCCTCTTCTAGGGGGCGAAAATATTTTTCTATCAACTACTTCGATGTGAGAAAAAATAGATTTGTTACAGTTTCAAAATTTTTATAGTGAATACTATGTTTAATAACTAGAATAAGTTGTCAACTATCTGTGACGAAATTGGGGTCGTGAAATCTTTTAAAAGTAAGCGATGTTTGATATTATGCTGTCACAGTAAATGTATCTCCCATTCAGTCTTCGCCAGAAAATCGCCTAAAGGGCAGGGTAAGTTAAAACATCATACACAATAATCTCCGTACGTTCCCTTCCATTCAGAGCCATGCGGGACGACGAATCCCGCAAGCGTCAAGCCCAAGAAGATTTCTCAGACACTTCCTCGAAGAGACAACGGCTTGAGGATGACGCCCTCTTCCAGGATCAACTCCAGGCTCTCCAGGAAGTTCTTCCCCTCGTCGATCCCGCGTTCCTTCATCACCAGTTCGTGCTCCTGAAGGATGATCCAGTGCGACTCCAGACGTTCGTCTCCAACGCTCTGGACCACGCGCATCATCTCCCGCGCATCGGAGAAGAGCCAGAAGTGGAGGGGAGCCATGACCTTGAGAACTTCTTGGAGCGCTATCCGGATCCGTTCGCGTACTTCGCCGAACTTCCACGTCAAATAACATTATCAGACGACGACATGAAAGGATTGGTGAGGAATCTGTTTAAACACTTGCACAATGTACTGAGGGAGACAAAGAAAAGCTGTACTTCCGGGGAATTTAACTCATACTTTCTTGTTAATTTTGTTTTCTCGTTTCAGATGTATTATAACGAACACAGGACAGAGATAGCTGAGCGTTTTAGTTATGAAGCACACAGGACAGCCGAGATATATCAGGTTCGTAGGACGACCTTCTTTCCCAGATTCAAGTGTTTGAACAAGGGAATAATGACAGTAATTGGTACTACAGTATATCATCGAGTTGGTTCGAGTCTGCTTTCCACACGGATTCGAATCTTTGTGACGTCAGACCGAACGTGCGAGCTCTTGCACAGCCTGACTGACTCGAATCCACTTGGGAAGACGACACGAATGAACTGAGCCGTTATCCCTGAAAAGTCAATGTCAATGCACAATGCACAAATACAATATCTATGTTCCAATTATTCAGGCCAGGGAGAGAGGCGAACTACTTAGCTGTGAATGCTGTTTTATGGACGAGTTGCTCTTCAACGAAGCCGTTCAATGCAAGGAGGGACACGTGTTCTGCAGACCGTGTATAAGAGAGTAAGTACATCGTCTTATATATATTTTTTTAAATTTTATTAAAAAAAATATAACATTGTTTTTATTGTGCGTCAGAGAGTAATTCATTCGAAACCTTGGTCATGAAACAGCAGCCGCAATGTGTTTGTTACTGTCCTGGACTTCTGACTACCTGGATCTTGAATCCTGTTCAGGTACTCAAAGCTAGGATGTTGGCAGGGATGATGGCATCATCCAAGCATAGAGATTCATATCCAAGCTCAAAGCCTCTACCAGAACAAAACGCCATACCGATGCAAACTCGGAATCAAAGTGGTTTTGAAATTGGGAAGAATACATTCATGTAAATGTACAATGTATTCATGTACATTCATGTACATTCATGTACATTCATTTCACGAGATTCATGATCTCGTGCAAATGTGTGAAATAAAATGAAGTAGAGTTATAAGTTATAACCCTGCCATCGCTTGTTTTTCAGAGCGGCTGAAGTTTGGCTGAGCGAAGGAAAAACCTCTATGGCGTGTTTTGCTGACTGCGACAAGGACTTCAGTCTCCAGTCGATGCAGGTAAACAATACGTCATCATGTGGCAAGCCTTGTTGTGTACTTAAACATGATATGATCTAGAGTCCATCCGAAGATATGATGGAAGTGAAAGGACATCAGTGTCAAGTCGATGCAGGTAAACAATACATCATCATGTGGCAAGCCTTGTTATGTACTTAAACATGATATGATCTAGAGTCCATCCCAAGATGTCATGGAAATGAAATCTTGAAGGGAAACTGCTCTCTTCATAATTCCCAGATGTCGAGTAATCCTACACAAGTAGTATTGTAGATTTAGTAGATGATAAAACAATATGTCTTAAATGAATACACATTGCCAGTGACAGATTTTCTAGAAAAACTCGTTCAAAAACAGAATTATACATATTATTTTTAGCCTGGACACATGTGGCACAAACGCCAATTGTGTACTTATCTTCATTAATCTCCGTTCCATGCTAGAATACTCGGCCTTGAAATCTAAAGTCAAGCCATTTATTAGATTGACATCCAGAAATCTATTTAAAACAATTAATTAACATTAATGATATAATTACAGATATTTTACAGTCATAAAAAGTACTTGACAGTGGATTTCAAGGTCGAATACTTCGATTAGTGGGTGTCTCTTTCAACTTCCTAAATGATCAGCTACTACATCTCTTCCTTGCAGTCTGCGCTCAAACCGGCCGTGTTCCTGAAGCTCGAGCAACTCAGATACGCGGAGGAAGTTCAGGCGGCGGACATCGAGGAATTCGAGACTTGTCCGTTCTGCAACGTCGGTGCTAGTCTCCCTGTGACTTCCAACGTGTTTGAATGTGTCAATCCCGAGTGCAGGAAGAAGTCCTGTCGGTTAGTGACTCGATGTTAGCCGAGGATGCACGATGTTAGCCGAGGATGCACGATGTTAGCCGAGGATGCACGATGTTAGCCGAGGAGACACGATGTTAGTCGAGGAGGCACGATGTTAGCCGAGGAGACACGATGATAGCCGAAGAGGCACGATGTTAGCCGAGGATGCACGATGTTAGTCGAGGAGGCACGATGATAGAGGGCGGGATTTCTAACTCATGTGACGTCACGAGTTCCTGCGGCGGCCATTTTGTTGACACACGTCAGAACTGCTTTCAACCTGTATGTCGCAGACTGTGCAGACGAGTCAGTCACACCCAGTTACGCTGCGAGGAAGTCGAGGAGGATGTCGAGGTGAAGGCGAGGACCGCGATTGAGGACAAGATGACGGAGGCGTTGGTCAGGTGAGGACAGCAATATTTATACCAAAGATGTTATTTTATTCTGGAGCTAAATTTTACAATGACCTTCCTGAAATAATATAGAGTTAAAGAGACCCAGTCCTTAAACATGCTCAAGGAATGCAAATTAACTAAAACTAAACTAAACTAAACTAAAGTTCATGAGCCTGCCAAGTTCATCAGTCGGCATGACCATATGCAAAAAATCTTTGTTCCCCGTTACAATACTGACATAGGACGACGCTCTTTCTTAGGGCAGAAGATAAGACTATGGAACAAGTTACCTCAAGGTCAAATGACAGATTTCCCGAAACATGCAATATTTTAATGATATTAAAATGATATTATATTAGCGCTTCCTATATTTATGATGTACAACCACGGAATGTATTTGAATTCAAAGTTGTTAAATAAATAAATAAAACAAACTAAACTATGATGGTTGCAGGACGTGTGTGAAGTGCAAGAAGAAGATCGTGAAGGCAGAAGGATGCAACAGGTTGACTTGCACCTGCGGGGCGAGTATGTGCTACCTGTGTCGAAAACCTGTTAACAACTACAAGCATTTCAACGGCCAAGGCAGACAACACCCGGAGAGGTACCTACCACGTGGTGCATATTTATGTGGTGCAAGCGCTCGGCCGTTTTAGCAAATTGAGAGAGAAATATTGTTTCATAAGTGGGTGTAACTCCGAGAACCGAGGGTTATTGGTTTGGTTAATTGGGTTAAACCACCCAATTTGGCATTTTGATTAAATGGCGCCAAGGATAATTTGAAACTTTTTGAAATTGTCTGCACTTAAGAGATTTTGTTGAGACGTATTGTTGAGACTTCCTATCCTCTCTTGCTCCGTCAAAAGTCTCGTGCAAGCCTCGCCCACCTAATTTGACTCATTGCATCACGAATTAGGCTCTCAGTCCCACCTGTAGCTCTGCAAGTCAATGCGTTCCTCCTCTCAGTCCCACCTGTAGCTCTGCAAGTCAATGCGTTCCTCCTCTCAGTCCCACCTGTAGCTCTGCAAGTCAATGCGTTCCTCCTCTCAGTCCCACCTGTAGCTCTGCAAGTCAATGCGTTCCTCCTCTCAGTCCCACCTGTAGCTCTGCAAGTCAATGCGTTCCTCCTCTCAGTCCCACCTGTAGCTCTGCAAGTCAATGCGTTCCTCCTCTCAGTCCCACCTGTAGCTCTGCAAGTCAATGCGTTCCTCTTCTCAGTCCCACCTGTAGCTCTGCAAGTCAATGCGTTCCTCCTCTCAGTCCCACCTGTAGCTCTGCAAGTCAATGCGTTCCTCCTCTCAGTCCCACCTGTAGCTCTGCAAGTCAATGCGTTCCTCCTCTCAGTCCCACCTGTAGCTCTGCAAGTCAATGCGTTCCTCCTCTCAGTCCCACCTGTAGCTCTGCAAGTCAATGCGTTCCTCCTCTCAGTCCCACCTGTAGCTCTGCAAGTCAATGCGTTCCTCCTCTCAGTCCCACCTGTAGCTCTGCAAGTCAATGCGTTCCTCCTCTCAGTCCCACCTGTAGCTCTGCAAGTCAATGCGTTCCTCCTCTCAGTCCCACCTGTAGCTCTGCAAGTCAATGCGTTCCTCCTCTCAGTCCCACCTGTAGCTCTGCAAGTCAATGCGTTCCTCCTGTCAGTCCCACCTGTAGCTCTGCAAGTCAATGCGTTCCTCCTCTCAGTCCCACCTGTAGCTCTGCAAGTCAATGCGCTCCTCCTCTCAGTCCCACCTGTAGCTCTGCAAGTCAACGCGTTCCTCCTCTCAGTCCCACCTGTAGCTCTGCAAGTCAATGCGTTCCTCCTCTCAGTCCCACCTGTAGCTCTGCAAGTCAACGCGTTCCTCCTCTCAGTCCCACCTGTAGCTCTGCAAGTCAATGCGTTCCTCCTCTCAGTCCCACCTGTAGCTCTGCAAGTCAATGCGTTCCTCCTCTCAGTCCCACCTGTAGCTCTGCAAGTCAATGCGTTCCTCCTCTCAGTCCCACCTGTAGCTCTGCAAGTCAACGCGTTCCTCCTCTCAGTCCCACCTGTAGCTCTGCAAGTCAACGCGTTCCTCCTCTCAGTCCCACCTGTAGCTCTGCAAGTCAATGCGTTCCTCCTCTCAGTCCCACCTGTAGCTCTGCAAGTCAACGCGTTCCTCCTCTCAGTCCCACCTGTAGCTCTGCAAGTCAATGCGTTCCTCCTCTCAGTCCCACCTGTAGCTCTGCAAGTCAATGCGTTCCTCCTCTCAGTCCCACCTGTAGCTCTGCAAGTCAATGCGTTCCTCCTCTCAGTCCCACCTGTAGCTCTGCAAGTCAATGCGTTCCTCCTCTCAGTCCCACCTGTAGCTCTGCAAGTCAATGCGCTCCTCCTCTCAGTCCCACCTGTAGCTCTGCAAGTCAATGCGTTCCACCTCTCAGTCCCACCTGTAGCTCTGCAAGTCAATGCGCTCCTCCTCTCAGTCCCACCTGTAGCTCTGCAAGTCAATGCGTTCCTCCTCTCAGTCCTACCTGAAGCTCTGCAAGTCAACGCGTTCCTCCTCTCAGTCCCACCTGTAGCTCTGCAAGTCAATGCGTTCCTCCTCTCAGTCCCACCTGTAGCTCTGCAAGTCAACGCGTTCCTCCTCTCAGTCCCACCTGTAGCTCTGCAAGTCAATGCGTTCCTCCTCTCAGTCCCACCTGTAGCTCTGCAAGTCAATGCGTTCCTCCTCTCAGTCCCACCTGTAGCTCTGCAAGTCAATGCGTTCCTCCTCTCAGTCCCACCTGTAGCTCTGCAAGTCAATGCGCTCCTCCTCTCAGTCCCACCTGTAGCTCTGCAAGTCAATGCGTTCCTCCTCTCAGTCCCACCTGTAGCTCTGCAAGTCAACGCGTTCCTCCTCTCAGTCCCACCTGTAGCTCTGCAAGTCAATGCGTTCCTCCTCTCAGTCCCACCTGTAGCTCTGCAAGTCAATGCGCTCCTCCTCTCAGTCCCACCTGTAGCTCTGCAAGTCAATGCGTTCCTCCTCTCAGTCCCACCTGTAGCTCTGCAAGTCAATGCGTTCCTCCTCTCAGTCCCACCTGTAGCTCTGCAAGTCAATGCGTTCCTCCTCTCAGTCCCACCTGTAGCTCTGCAAGTCAATGCGTTCCTCCTCTCAGTCCCACCTGTAGCTCTGCAAGTCAATGCGTTCCTCCTCTCAGGCCCACCTGTAGCTCTGCAAGTCAATGCGCTCCTCCTCTCAGTCCCACCTGTAGCTCTGCAAGTCAATTCGTTCCTCCTCTCAGTCCCACCTGTAGCTCTGCAAGTCAATGCGTTCCTCCTCTCAGTCCCACCTGTAGCTCTGCAAGTCAATGCGTTCCTCCTCTCAGTCCCACCTGTAGCTCTGCAAGTCAATGCGTTCCTCCTCTCAGTCCCACCTGTAGCTCTGCAAGTCAATGCGTTCCTCCTCTCAGTCCCACCTGTAGCTCTGCAAGTCAATGCGTTCCTCCTCTCAGTCCCACCTGTAGCTCTGCAAGTCAATGCGTTCCTCCTCTCAGTCCCACCTGTAGCTCTGCAAGTCAATGCGTTCCTCCTCTCAGTCCCACCTGTAGCTCTGCAAGTCAATGCGTTCCTCCTCTCAGTCCCACCTGTAGCTCTGCAAGTCAACGCGTTCCTCCTCTCAGTCCCACCTGTAGCTCTGCAAGTCAATGCGTTCCTCCTCTCAGTCCCACCTGTAGCTCTGCAAGTCAATGCGTTCCTCCTCTCAGTCCCACCTGTAGCTCTGCAAGTCAATGCGCTCCTCCTCTCAGTCCCACCTGTAGCTCTGCAAGTCAATGCGTTCCTCCTCTCAGTCCCACCTGTAGCTCTGCAAGTCAATGCGTTCCTCCTCTCAGTCCCACCTGTAGCTCTGCAAGTCAATGCGTTCCTCCTCTCAGTCCCACCTGTAGCTCTGCAAGTCAATGCGTTCCTCCTCTCAGTCCCACCTGTAGCTCTGCAAGTCAACGCGTTCCTCCTCTCAGTCCCACCTGTAGCTCTGCAAGTCAATGCGTTCCTCCTCTCAGTCCCACCTGTAGCTCTGCAAGTCAATGCGTTCCTCCTCTCAGTCCCACCTGTAGCTCTGCAAGTCAATGCGTTCCTCCTCTCAGTCCCACCTGTAGCTCTGCAAGTCAATGCGTTCCTCCTCTCAGTCCCACCTGTAGCTCTGCAAGTCAATGCGTTCCTCCTCTCAGTCCCACCTGTAGCTCTGCAAGTCAATGCGTTCCTCCTCTCAGTCCCACCTGTAGCTCTGCAAGTCAATGCGTTCCTCCTCTCAGTCCCACCTGTAGCTCTGCAAGTCAATGCGTTCCTCCTCTCAGTCCCACCTGTAGCTCTGCAAGTCAATGCGTTCCTCCTCTCAGTCCCACCTGTAGCTCTGCAAGTCAATGCGTTTCTCCTCTCAGGCCCACCTGTAGCTCTGCAAGTCAATGCGTTCCTCCTCTCAGTCCCACCTGTAGCTCTGCAAGTCAATGCGTTCCTCCTCTCAGTCCCACCTGTAGCTCTGCAAGTCAATGCGTTCTCTTCTCTCAGTCCTACCTGTAGCTCTGCAAGTCAATGCGTTCCTCCTCTCAGTCCCACCTGTAGCTCTGCAAGTCAATGCGTTCCTCCTCTCAGTCCCACCTGTAGCTCTGCAAGTCAATGCGTTCCTCCTCTCAGTCCCACCTGTAGCTCTGCAAGTCAATGCGTTCCTCCTCTCAGTCCCACCTGTAGCTCTGCAAGTCAATGCGTTCCTCCTCTCAGTCCTACCTGAAGCTCTGCAAGTCAATGCGTTCCTCCTCTCAGTCCCACCTGTAGCTCTGCAAGTCAATGCGTTCCTCCTCTCAGTCCCACCTGTAGCTCTGCAAGTCAATGCGTTCCTCCTCTCAGTCCCACCTGTAGCTCTGCAAGTCAATGCGTTCCTCCTCTCAGTCCCACCTGTAGCTCTGCAAGTCAATGCGTTCCTCCTCTCAGTCCCACCTGTAGCTCTGCAAGTCTTAGCGTTCCTCCTCTCAGTCCCACCTGTAGCTCTGCAAGTCAATGCGTTCCTCCTCTCAGTCCCACCTGTAGCTCTGCAAGTCAATGCGTTCCTCCTCTCAGTCCCACCTGTAGCTCTGCAAGTCAATGCGTTCCTCCTGTCAGTCCCACCTGTAGCTCTGCAAGTCAATGCGTTCCTCCTGTCAGTCCCACCTGTAGCTCTGCAAGTCAATGCGTTCCTCCTCTCAGTCCCACCTGTAGCTCTGCAAGTCAATGCGTTCCTCCTCTCAGTCCCACCTGTAGCTCTGCAAGTCAATGCGTTCCTCCTCTCAGTCCCACCTGTAGCTCTGCAAGTCAATGCGTTCCTCCTCTCAGTCCCACCTGTAGCTCTGCAAGTCAATGCGTTCCTCCTCTCAGTCCCACCTGTAGCTCTGCAAGTCAATGCGTTCCTCCTCTCAGTCCCACCTGTAGCTCTGCAAGTCAATGCGTTCCTCCTCTCAGTCCCACCTGTAGCTCTGCAAGTCAATGCGTTCCTCCTCTCATCACAGTTGTTCTTGTGCAGATGCGCGCTCTTCAGCAATGACGACCTCGTCCACATTCAGCCGGTGTTGGCGGCGGCTGAGCGAGCCAAAGCAGATCTCGCCAAGCAGAATCCAGAGCTGAAGCTGAAGAGCGATCCGGCCAAGAACTTCCTGCAGCCATCTGTCCCTAGACCCGGCCCTTTTGTTTTTGGACCCGGCCAGCCTGTCCCTAGACCCGGCCCTTTTGTCTTTAGACCCGACCATTTTGTCTTTAGACCCAACCCTCCTGTCCCTAGACCCGGCCAGGCTGTCCCTAGACCCAACCCTCCTGTCCCTAGACCCGGCCAGCCTGTCCCTAGACCCGGCCCTTTTGTCTTTAGACCCGACCATTTTGTCTTTAGACCCGTCCCTCCTGTCCGTAGACCCAACCCTCCTGTCCCTAGACCCGGCCCGACTGTCCGTAGACCCAACCCTCCTGTCCCTAGTCGCGCACCACGGAACGTTGCTCCGCGTCGGACCGTCATACGGAACGTCCCCGTTCCGCGTCGTCAGGCTATCAACGTCCCTGTTCCGCCTCGTCAGGCTATCAACGTCCCTGCCCCGCCTCGTCAGGCTATCAACGTCCCTGCCCCACCTCGTCAGAACGTCCCTGTTCCACAAGGGCAACCCGGAACCGGTCAGAACGCCAACTGGAACAACGGGGGGCCATTTGATCAACACAGCAATAAAAACTCCTGGTGGAACCTTCCATGGCCGTTTAATTAACGGCGTCAGTCGGTATTGGCGAATCGTAGATGATGATAATGAGATACCACATAAATTAGATGTGTACATATATTTTATCTGATGTTACATTTAATCTAAATTTCCAAATCTCCAAAATTGTTGTCATGTAAACACATGATAATGTTATTAATGAAACAAACTCTTAATTTGGTAACTCTTTTTCCAGTCTTGACATTTTGTGGAAATAAACAGAATTCTTAAAATGTTATAATATTTAAACATTGTTTTAAAACTGAGAATGAAAATGTTTTGCATGCCTGTTTTATAGGAAAACGATACATTCACTTAAGACAGAGGATATCGATCTTCTTTTACTAAGCAACATTTAAGAAACACTTGATTTTGCAAACAATCAGAACATGCCAAAATGAGCTGACCTACTCGAAAAAATTAAACTATTAGTAAGTAAGTACGCATATCCGAGTATCCCGAGCAGTGTTGTGATTGGATAGTTTTATTTTTATCTAGATAAAGATAAAGATAACCTGCCAAAATGTATCTAGATACATTTATAAGAAATCGTCTAGATAAAAAATAATTTTCTAGATAATTGTAATAGACAATATTTTTTTTTTTATATATAAAATGCTATTTAATTATTTTCGAAACCTAAATTTGGAACTCGAGATTTTAAGAAATGGGTCCGTCAAAACAAGCCAACTAATGCGACTAAACGGAAATGAATTTCATTTTATCATCTCACATTTGAGGTTCGTGCATGTTTATACACCCATATGCATTTTGAATTTTATATTTTTTATCTAGATAATTGCCAATAGATAGGTAACAAATTTTTTAACTAGATAAAGATAAAGATGACCAATTATTTAATTATCTAGAAAAGATAATAGATAAAACAAATCTTGATAAGTCACAACACGGATCTCGAATATCCCGAAACATTATTCTATTAAAATTAAAACTATTTAGTAATTTTATCAAATTTTCGAATATTTAATATTTCAATATTTAAACACGAAAGATTAATACAATTTCGATATAAATTGCATGCAACACTTGACTTATAGTTATTGACTTTTCATTTTATGTCTTCAGAATATAAGGAAATTGTAACAGAGGTAGTGTAGAAAAATTATTTCGATTATGGTGTCTAACTTTTAAAATATCTGGGAGTATATACAATAATTACATAATATATAAAAATCATAATAAATATTTTAATGTTTATAAATCGATTTTGTATATTTAAACTGAAAATTACTATTTTGTCAATTCGCCATAATAAAGATAGGTCTAACTCCATTTATAAAGTGATATCACGAGTTTGTTATGAATACGAATATCTTGGAAATTAGTTCTGCTTGCCCCACATCTTCTTGCTTTTAGGAGCACAAGAAAGTTATCTATTAAGGGGAGATGCCCAAGTAGAGGTCTCCGATAGATATCTGAATTAATATGCTTATTTAATAGAGAATTTCCTTGTGCACCATATAAACGCAAGAAAAGGTGGGGTAGCCGAACTAATTTCCAAGATATATCACTTTATAAATTTGAGTTAGCCCTATATCTTTAACATGGCAAGTCGAAAAAACACGGTAATTTTCCTAGTAAATATTAGATTTTTTCCAAAAACTAATATTATGTGTATTGGACATAGAGGTATTTATTAAGATTTTTATATATACACCTAGCCGTACGTTTTTAAAAGTTAGGCGCCAAATTCTAAATATTTTTCCTATTCCTCCTGTGTTAAAATTTCTTAAATCTTCCGAAGACATCATATTGAAAACCAATATAATTCGAGAGTTGGAAGTTAAAAGACATTTGATGAAACTTTTACATAAAAATATAGTTGAAATGTTGAAAAAATTAATAAAAGTCGTACATTTCAACAAAAAATATTTTCGGAAAATCTACGTGGGCATCCCTCCTTAGAGTAAAGTTCAGTTCATACGAGGGCTGTTCAAAAAATACGCGGACTGATTTAATTGCGCGGGAATGGAGCGTAGGAGAGCAGTGCGGTTGGCAGCATTGTTTAGCATGACTCTTCCTGAGCACAACTGTTTTTTCAGATTTTCGATAAACTTCTTTATTGTCAAGTTTCAGCTGTTATGGTGAAACAAGATTTTTGTGTTCGTCCAATTTGTGATAATTTGTGAAATTTATCAAAAGAAGGTCTCTTCAGAGGGTCTCTTCAGTTTTTGGGGTTTGGGGGACGTCTCGTCTCCGGTCATGACACGTTTAAAAAAGTTTTCCTCGTCATTTGCCACTTCAAGAAGTTCCGAATTACCATGTCAACAAATTTTAACTGGAAGTTGCAGATGAGACGAGTGGCTGAAATGTTTGTTCCGAGACTTTTGACCGAGAAAAGAAATCACCGAGCGTTGGTTTGTCAGCAACTTCTTGAAATGGCAAAATTACAATGAAAACTTTTTGGAACGTGTCATTACTGGAGACGAGACGTCCACAAAACCTCCAAAACTAAAGAAACCCTCTGAAGAGTTTTTTCAATTTTTTTTTAAATGTTTTGTGCTATACAGATAAAATAATCAGCTTGATCGCATACATTGTTATACAATATATTTCAATTTTTAAAAATAACCTAAATGTTATCAAAACTTCTCTGGCCGAGTCGTTATTTGAGTTAACTATTTCTATTTTTGCACTGAGAAGTCCTAATCATAATATTATTACATAACACTGTAATGATGACAGCAAGTAACTCTATAATCCCAGAGCTTTCAACTCAAATCATGAAGAATGCATAGCGATGCACTTCCAAGTGCAAGTGCAGTAATAAACAAGATCGTTTCAACCTCGTGATAAACTGCACGGCGAACTGGGTTGCATATTGCGCAAGAGATCGCTGATGCAGGTGCAATGATGCATCTTCTGAGAAGCAACTTAATTGACTCGAAGTTTTCGCATAAATTCTCAGATGTTTTGTGCTTGTTTGTTGTCTAAAGAGGAGACGAACTTTGTAATAAATCAAAATTTTCATGTTAATTAAGCGAGCGTGGCGAGCATTTTTTAGTCTTTATTATTTTGTTTGTGTTTTCATGCATATTTCCTCAGTTTCGATTAAATTGTCACAGTTATTTAAATGCAATAATAGATAGCTATTGCAAATTAATTGAAAATATGTCAACCAAATTCGCAGCATTTTAGTCAATGAATTACCCTGGCATTTAGTTTATTATTCTTTCATTTGACAACAAACCTTTCTCTCAGGAAGATAATGAACTTCTGTGTCACCTAAATCCACGTTTTGAACATCCAAAAAGTCAATAAAGCACAATTTTGCCTCAGATCAGTGGAAACCAAATTACAGGAGAATAGAAATAAAAAAATGTTTTAGCTCAAACTCAACTTAAAACTAAATTGCACCGATTTATACAGCCTTGAATCTAGTTTGAACCTATGATGTTTGCTACACAATATATTTGGTCTATATTTCTCACATATTTTATAATTTGAATAGTTCAAAAGTTATGACAATAGGAAATTATATCTCCATTGTTTACCTTCACCTCCAGCCGAAGCCTAAATGATATCGGTAAACCATAAAGTATAACGTTTCCCGGGCCTTTATGATCACATTTTGAACACTTACCAACACACTTGAATCCAGCTGACGTGTCAATATCCTGTCATAATCGATAATCGATTGAATCGATATCGTCGCTATTCGCACGAGCTTCATGTGTGAGGGTATATCAGGTATGTGTGTGGGGGGGAGGGGGTAATTAAACACGAGCAAATGAACTCTTGCAGTACACGTGTTGTCAGTTTTACGTGTTTAGCAAAGATTTTAATTGTAATCGGTTGTACGTAGTGTTGAAATATAAAAAATAAGTATTATAATTATTTCTAATAGGTATAGCCTGAAAATTAGAAAATAATATTTCCCTGTGGCATTCCCGCTCTAAATCTTATACAGAAAATAACGATATCGTTTTTGAATATTTTTTATATATTGTTTTTTAAAAGAATATTTAAATATTGCAGATATTTCTATTCCAAATTTAATTATTTAGAATATTTGCCATCAAGAATGTTACTCTGCAATGCTAAGAATGAATTCATCCTTATATTAATTATTGAAATGGCACGTAAAACATCCAAACTGGATTCTTGCAGGGCTATCTTCAACCCTTTACCTCCACATTCAAGCAGACCTCAGCTTGATAATCAAACAGATCATGATCGTTTAATTCAAAACACAATTTGCTTTCTAAAACTAATTATAAACAAAGTTACGACCCTCATTTAATTGAAAGATAATTTCACATGAATATGCTGTGTGGGTTCTGCGAAGTTTGTCTCGGTTTAAACCTTGAGCTTTACGTATGATATGCAAGACACAGATTAGATATAAAGAACCTCATCATAAAACTTTCTTCAAATATTATCTTTCTTCAACAGTGTAACTTTTCCTATTAGCTGCAGATTAGACTGAAGATCAGCCACGCTTGTGATTACTATGTACTATAAGCACGATCCTACTGCAGCATGTAATATATGTCCAAAAGCTACTTACCCATAAAAACACAATGTGTAAAATATACCAGACATTCTCGCAACTAAAATAAATAGAGCAAATCTAATTCAGCACTGAAAAGTAGTGATAACAAAAATTTGAAAAAGGCAACACGTTAATTCAAAATTAACTTTTAATAATCAAATAAAAAATACTTGGCGCATTGTGTCTTTTTACCTAGAATTGTTATTTTAGGAAAATTGCACTTCTGTAGTATTGGTTGAAGTATGTACTATGCGTCAAATATATTTTTGATCATAAAATATGTAAACTTAAATTTTGCCCAACAATGTAAGATTTCCTGTTTTTAAGATCCAAATGCCAAGATGAGCTGTGGTAAAAGTGTTTGCTTGCTCCATCCCTTTTATATTACAGTTATTAGTTATTCAAAGCTGACCAACATCTAACTGAGAGTTAAGTAAATAAGTAATAGGAAATAATTATATTTCTTGATATTATATCCTTATTTTATATCATACTATTTATGTCTTTCTTTATATTATTTTCATTCACAAACTATTGAAACGTTATGTGTCCCCCAGAAAATAAATAAGATTGAGGTCTGTTACCTAGCAACCAGAGCAATGCAACTACAGCTGGTATTGAACGGAGTGGTATTGTGGTGCCCCTCCCCCCCTACAGTAACAGGTGTCACCGAGGGGTTATCGTTGACCCCGATCTGTCAGACCTGAGTTCGACTCCCGCCGACCACAATGTCAAGCTGGGTCTTGACGTTTCATCTCGCTTCACTGGCTTTGTGGGATCAAGATTCAAGTGAGACGAAAACCAATCTTGTACCTCAGAGGTAGAAGTTCGATTTCTCGATTCTGCGTTGCACACTTTTGGAATGATGTAATCAAGCTCTATCAATTGCCATTTGACTGATGTCACCATTACAAATTTATTGGATGAAGACGGAATAACTGGCTTTTCAGCTCACCTCAAGAATCATCGAAATGGACTTCCGCCCTTCTACCTCTGATTTATAGAAATTTTTACTTAATTTCATTTACAAATTTGGAGTCTTGGGTTTTGTTTCTGACGCTGTTATCAAACTGAGCAAGTTGGCTCTAGCTTCGAGGTTCGATTCTAAGTCCTAAATAACCTGTAGTTGCTTTAGTTCCTAGTTCACTATCAAGAAAGAGAGTTTTCAATAATTTCATTTGAAAACGGTTGCAGAGTGGAGGCGAACAACCTGAAGACCTAATGGCTGCGAACATAACCCTCATTACGCACGAGAAATGTTAACAGTACTACAAAACGAAAGGTTACAAAATTTTTGAGACCAACATATGCGGGTTCAAGGAGGGCCAGAGCACTTGTCAGGTAAGTGTAAGGATGTGCCTTATGGAACACTATTCATAGCTTGTACGAACTTCTTTTGTTTTATATCAGCAATGCCAAATTATTGAATTTTCCACCTGAGGACGGACATTTTGTTGGCACTTTGACGGGTCAGATTTATAACTTTATTGAGGTAAATCGATGTATTTTTGCAATGTGAGTGATTTATCTTCGTACTAAAGATTTCTCCGGAGCCTATACAATTTCCCAGGTACACTCGACAATTCATAAAACGGTATTGGAATATTTTCTAAGTCCCTGAAATGCACACTTGATTCTAGTTGAGCCTGTACTACTGCCTTCTCACTCTCTCGCTAGGCAAGCTGCAGCGGTCTCGCTTCCACTATACAGCAAAATAGATAGGTAACCAGTTTGTTCGTCAATGGGGTGGGGGTAGACTGGTAATAGATAACGTTGTCAATAACAGAATATCCTCGATCGAATCTTTCGAGCTGTCCTAACCATGGTTTATCGTGATTTTAACGTTTGAACGAAAGTCCACTTTTATTTCCAACCTGCTCAAATGTAGGTATTATTTCGAACATTTTAATTTTTAAGCAATTATAAAAAAATAAATATTATAATTTATAATATTTGATAGTCAATGTTATAATCAATGAAGTAATGCACCTTTATTATTGTAGTCTGATTTTAAATTAAATTGATGATAATCATGTCAAATTAGTATCTCCTGTCAGCCAGGCATCAATTCTTAAAAAATACAAGAAATATGTAAAACAGCATCATAATTATTACAATAAATATGTGCACAAAACATTCTAATTCAGATTTTATCAAATACAATTACTAATACAAAAAAATAATTATGTCTTGGAAGACTCGGTTTTTTATGAAAGATGGATGCTGTAGGGTCCCACAAAATTTATATTATTTGCTCTTGCTCTGCCAAAATAACATAATTAACAATAATGCGATGATTAGGTGGACAAGGAGAGGTGGCGATTGGGGTGTGAGCAACGGCCTGTGCTGTAAAAGAGTTATTTTTTAGTTAAAAAAAGAGTTTTTGAGAGTTTAGAAGAGTTATTTTTAGTTAAAAGAGTTGTTATGTTTCGATGGAAAAGGAAAAAGAGTTGTTATGTTTTGATGGAAAAGGAAAAAGAGTTGTTATGTTTCGATGGAAAAGGAAAAAGAGTTGTTATGTTTCGATGGAAAAGGAAAAAGAGTTGTTATGTTTCGATGGAAAAGGAAAAAGATTTGTTATGTTTCGATGGAAAAGGAAAAAGAGTTGTTATGTTTCGATTGAAAAGGAAAAAGAGTTGTTATGTTTCGATGGAAAAGGAAAAAGAGTTGTTATGTTTCGATGGAAAATGAAAAAGAGTTGTTATGTTTCGATGGAAAAGGAAAAAGAGTTGTTATGTTTCGATGGAAAAGGAAAAAGAGTTGTTATGTTTCGATGGAAAAGGAAAAAGAGTTGTTCTGTTTCGATGGAAACGAAAAAGAGTTGTTATGTTTCGATGGAAAAGGAAAAAGAGTTGTTATGTTTCGATGGAAAAGGAAATAGAGTTGTTATGTTTCGATGGAAAAGGAAAAAGAGTTGTTATGTTTCGATGGAAAAGGAAAAAGAGTTGTTATGTTTCGATGGAAAAGGAAAAAGAGTTGTTTTGTTTCGATGGAAAAGGAAAAAGAGTTGTTATGTTTCGATGGAAAAGGAAAAAGAGTTGTTATGTTTCGATGGAAAAGGAAAAAGAGTTGTTATGTTTCGATGGAAAAGGAAAAAGAGTTGTTATGTTTCGATGGAAAAGGAAAAAGAGTTGTTTTGTTTCGATGGAAAAGGAAAAAGAGTTGTTATGTTTCGATGGAAAAGGAAAAAGAGTTGTTGTGTGAATATTTTCTAAGTGCCAGAAATGCATACTTGATTCTAGTTGAGCCTGTACTACTGCCTTCTCACTCTCTCGCTAGGCAAGCTGCAGCGGTCTCGCTTCCACTATACAGCCAAATAGATAGGTTACCAGTTTGTTCGTCAATGGGGTGAGGTGGGCTGGGAATAGATAACGTTGTCAATAACAGAATATCCTCGATCGAATCTTTCGAGCTGTCCTAACCATGGTTTATCGTGATTTTAACGTTTGAACGAAAGTCCACTTCTATTTCCAACCTGCTCTATTGTAGGTAGGTATGATTTCGAACATTTTAATTTTTAAGCAATTATAAAAAAATAAATATTATAATTTATAATATTTGATAGTCAATGTTATAATCAATGAAGTAATGCACCTTTATTATTATAGTCTGATTTTAAATTAAATTGATGATAATCATGTCAAATTAGTATCTCCTGTCAGCCAGGCATCAATTCTTAAAGAATACAAGAAATATGTAAAACAGCATCATAATTATTACAATAAATATGTGCACAAAACATTCTAATTCAGATTTTATCAAATACAATTACTAATACAAAAAAATAATTATGTCTTGGAAGACTCGGTTTTTTATGAAAGATGGATGCTGTAGGGTCCCACAAAATTTATATTATTTGCTCTTGCTCTGCCAAAATAACATAATTAACAATAATGCGATGATTAGGTGGACAAGGAGAGGTGGCGATTGGGGTGTGAGCAACGGCCTGTGCTGTAAAAGAGTTATTTTTTAGTTAAAAAAAGAGTTTTTGAGAGTTTAGAAGAGTTAATTTTAGTTAAAAGAGTTGTTATGTTTCGATGGAAAAGGAAAAAGAGTTGTTATGTTTTGATGGAAAAGGAAAAAGAGTTGTTATGTTTCGATGGAAAAGGAAAAAGAGTTGTTATGTTTCGATGGAAAAGGAAAAAGAGTTGTTATGTTTCGATTGAAAAGGAAAAAGAGTTGTTATGTTTCGATGGAAAAGGAAAAAGAGTTGTTATGTTTCGATGGATAATGAAAAAGAGTTGTTATGTTTCGATGGAAAAGGAAAAAGAGTTGTTATGTTTCGATGGAAAAGGAAAAAGAGTTGTTATGTTTCGATGGAAAAGGAAAAAGAGTTGTTATGTTTTGATGGAAAAGGAAAAAGAGTTGTTATGTTTCGATGGAAAAGGAAAAAGAGTTGTTATGTTTCGATGGAAAAGGAAAAAGAGTTGTTCTGTTTCGATGGAAAAGGAAAAAGAGTTGTTATGTTTCGATGGAAAAGGAAAAAGAGTTGTTATGTTTCGATGGAAAAGGAAAAAGAGTTGTTATGTTTCGATGGAAAAGGAAAAAGAGTTGTTCTGTTTCGATGGAAAAGGAAAAAGAGTTGTTATGTTTCGATGGAAAAGGAAAAAGAGTTGTTATGTTTCGATGGAAAAGGAAAAAGAGTTGTTATGTTTCGATGGAAAAGGAAAAAGAGTTGTTATGTTTCGATGGAAAAGGAAAAAGAGTTGTTATGTTTCGATGGAAAAGGAAAAAGAGTTGTTATGTTTCGATGGAAAAGGAAAAAGAGTTGTTATGTTTCGATGGAAAAGGAAAAAGAGTTGTTATGTTTCGATGGAAAAGGAAAAAGAGTTGTTGTGTGAATATTTTCTAAGTGCCAGAAATGCATACTTGATTCTAGTTGAGCCTGTACTACTGCCTTCTCACTCTCTCGCTAGGCAAGCTGCAGCGGTCTCTCTTCCACTATACAGCCAAATAGATAGGTGACCAGTTTGTTCGTCAATGGGGTTAGGTGGGCTGGGAATAGATAACGTTGTCAATAACAGAATATCCTCGATCGAATCTCTCGAGCTGTCCTAACCATGGTTTATCGTGATTTTAACGTTTGAACGAAAGTCCACTTCTTTTTCCAACCTGCTCTATTGTAGGTAGGTATGATTTCGAACATTTTAATTTTTAAGCAATTATAAAAAAATAAATATTATAATTTATAATATTTGATTGTCAATGTTATAATCAATGAAGTAATGCACCTTTATTATTATAGTCTGATTTTAAATTAAATTGATGATAATCATGTCAAATTAGTATCTCCTGTCAGCCAGGCATCAATTCTTAAAGAATACAAGAAATATGTAAAACAGCATCATAATTATTACAATAAATATGTGCACAAAACATTCTAATTCAGATTTTATCAAATACAATTACTAATACAAAAAAATAATTATGTCTTGGAAGACTCGGTTTTTTATGAAAGATGGATGCTGTAGGGTCCCACAAAATTTATATTATTTGCTCTTGCTCTGCCAAAATAACATAATTAACAATAATGCGATGATTAGGTGGACAAGGAGAGGTGGCGATTGGGGTGTGAGCAACGGCCTGTGCTGTAAAAGAGTTATTTTTTAGTTAAAAAAAGAGTTTTTGAGAGTTTAGAAGAGTTATTTTTAGTTGAAAAAAGAGTTTTTGAGAGTTTGGAAGAGTTATTTTAGGTTAAAAAAAGAGTTTTTGAGAGTTTAGTTGAGTTATTTTTAGTTAAAAGAGTTGTTATGTTTCGATGGAAAAGGAAAAAGAGTTGTTATGTTTTGATGGAAAAGGAAAAAGAGTTGTTATGTTTCGATGGAAAAGGAAAAAGAGTTGTTATGTTTCGATTGAAAAGGAAAAAGAGTTGTTATGTTTCGATGGAAAAGGAAAAAGAGTTGTTATGTTTCGATGGAAAAGGAAAAAGAGTTGTTATGTTTCGATGGAAAATTAAAAAGAGTTGTTATGTTTCGATGGAAAAGGAAAAAGAGTTGTTATGTTTCGATGGAAAAGGAAAAAGAGTTGTTATGTTTCGATGGAAAAGGAAAAAGAGTTGTTATGTTTCGATGGAAAAGGAAAAAGAGTTGTTATGTTTCGATGGAAAAGGAAAAAGAGTTGTTATGTTTCGATGGAAAAGGAAAAAGAGTTGTTATGTTTCGATGGAAAAGGAAAAAGAGTTGTTATGTTTCGATGGAAAAGGAAAAAGAGTTGTTGTGTGAATATTTTCTAAGTGCCAGAAATGCATACTTGATTCTAGTTGAGCCTGTACTACTGCCTTCTCACTCTCTCGCTAGGCAAGCTGCAGCGGTCTCGCTTCCACTATACAGCCAAATAGATAGGTAACCAGTTTGTTCGTCAATGGGGTGAGGTGGGCTGGGAATAGATAACGTTGTCAATAACAGAATATCCTCGATCGAATCTCTCGAGCTGTCCTAACCATGGTTTATCGTGATTTTAACGTTTGAACGAAAGTCCACTTCTATTTCCAACCTGCTCTATTGTAGGTAGGCATTATTTCGAACATTTTAATTTTTAAGCAATTATAAAAAAATAAATATTATAATTTATAATATTTGATAGTCAATGTTATAATCAATGAAGTAATGCACCTTTATTATTATAGTCTGATTTTAAATTATATTGATGATAATAATGTCAAATTAGTATCTCCTGTCAGCCAGGCATCAATTCTTAAAGAATACAAGAAATATGTAAAACAGCATCATAATTATTACAATAAATATGTGCACAAAACATTCTAATTCAGATTTTATCAAATACAATTACTAATACAAAAAAATAATTATGTCTTGGAAGACTCATTTTTTTATGAAAGATGGATGCTGTAGGGTTCCATAAAATTTATATTATTTGCTCTTCCACTGCCAAAATTACATAATTAACAATAATGCGAGGATTGGGTGGACAAGGAGAGGTGGTGATTGGGGTGTGAGAAACGGCATGTGCTGTAAAATACTCACAATAATATATATGTTATTTTACGTGATTATGTTTTTTAACTATTTGAATATGCGAAATTAAAATATTGGTCCATTGTTATCGAGATCAACTCCAGCGAAAGAAAATTATGCGTAATTAAATACTGCTTTTGTTGAACGAGTGAAGAGAGCAACTATTCTATACTCTTTCGTCACGAGCCTGTGTTCTTTCTGTTTTCTTTGTCGGTTACAGGAGCGATAAATGTCACACCGTTTCTCCGATCGTTCTAATCGTTCTGATCGTTATGTTTTACACATGTAGAGACACCCAGAGCAAAGAGTTTTGTAGGATTCGCCAGGCCCAGATGCATTCAGGCAGGGTTGGGCAAAATACTCTGAAAAAGTATTTGAAATACAAGTATTAAAATACTATGAAAAATGTATTTAAAATACAAGTATCAAAATACTATCATTTCTGAGTATTTTAAAATACAAAATACATTAGTATTTTAAAATACTTAAAATACTAAAATACTATTGAAAGCATTTTTTAAATTATTTTCGTTATTTTATTTTTTTGCAGAGAAAACACTGAATACTTATTATAGAACTGAACGAAGCTATACTATACAGTTATCACTAAGACTTCAATGGCAAAGAAATCGTGCCTACACAACAATACAATACTTTGCAATGCTCACTTATTTTAAAACTGAGGGAAAGGGGGGTTAGGGATGTTTGACGAAATTAATTTCTAAGAAATCAACTCATTATATTGTGACGATGATGACTTTGTCCAGGGGTTGGGAAGAGAGGGCAGAGACTGTTAGCAGGCAGTTCAGTTTCTGCCATAAAACGTATCTCAACTGTCAAGCCACCCCTTTCTGCACTCTCAATCCTGAATGCCATAAAAAAGGGGATATTTCAAATGCAGGTGTGTTGGGGTTGTGAATAAAGGAGGGCAAATATTATAGAAAAACGTGTTTATAACAGAAAATTGTGATTTTTTCCTTCCAAGTATTTCAAGTATTTTGAGTATTTTGAAAAAAGTAAAATACTCCAAATAAAGTATTTAAAATACAATACTCAAAATACTGTAAAAAAACTGCTCAAAATACAAGTATTAAAATACTATTTTGAAATACTTGTATTTCAAATACTGCCAACCCTGCATTCAGGGAGGGGCAGTATCTGAGATAGCTACTTATCTTCTTGAGATACAAAAGTAATTTAGTATCTGTATCACAGATATTTTACAGGGAAGTTACTTAGAATTCGATGAAATATTGCATTTTTGTTTTCGATTTTCGACCGAAATATTGAGACATTGCATGTAAAATAATAAAGTCTGTGAGCCGTCTAAGAATTGTTGTTTTTGTTTATTTATCTCAGAATTGCCAATTAGATACATTTTTAACTGCAATGATTTTTAACTGCTATGCACATTTTACAGCACTGCTATTGTTTTTTAACAAAATAACCCTTGTCAACTCGTCAAATTCATCGTATATTATGAAATTCTGGAAATGTTTTGTTAAGTTTCTGTCAAGCATTTCTCCAATGCCAGCAATGCATTGCAATGCCATTGGACTCGTTTGGAAAGATCTCAATTACCTACACGACCCATTTAGATTTCGATGAAACTTAGTAGAGTAACTATTTCTTACACTAAAAGACTTCGGTGTTTCTCTCTTTGTCGCTAATTTTAGCTGTATCCGAATAAAAAGGGCGACAAAAAACCAAAAATTATGTTGATATTCATTTTGTTCTGCTATACCTAACTTTCAGCCGTCTACGCTCAGAAATTTGACACTGTTTTGTTTATAAGTTATGACCTGAATAAAGTCTTCAAAATACATTTCTTGAATTGAAAATTTTGGTGTCGGGCACTAAAATATCTGGAGTATGAGATAGAAAATCGGTTAGAGGTGTTGGACGTATCGGTCGCTAGGGTTGGGCGAACTTTGTATTGTTGAACCGAACCGGGCCTCGAACCGAACTTTAAATATTTGACCGAACCTCCGAACCGAGCCAAACCTCTGGCCTCTTTTACCTACAAAAAGGTGTACCTAATTTTGTTTTTTTTATTGATCATATATATCACAAAAATAATCTCAAAGCATAGTTTACATTTCACATTTTGCTTCACATGCATCTACATTTTAGATTTATGTAATTTGAAAAGTTGTTACCTGGTGCAACTCTACTCTGTTGTTAGCGGAGAGTAAAAATAATCACTCTTATAGGTAATTGTCTAGTTATAAGTAAAATTAACTCATTTAAGTATGCCCATCTTTATAGTGCATTTTACTTTTGATAACATAAATTAACATCATTGAATTTATGAACAAAGAGAAGGTAAGAAAGGTAAAATAAAATCAAAATGATTGATGAACTACAACAATAGGGAAGTTTCGTGAAATTTTATTGCAGTTCATGTGTAAATATCATCATAAGTTATAAAGATGAACACACATTTAACCCTCGATAAAAGTAAAATTTTCATTCTTAAAAATCAATTTGAAATGGCACGAAATATTTTGGCTGGAAAAACGGCACGTTACTAAAATCGGGAATGTGATGTAATTTTCAAGTCCACACCAATGAGTTGGTGATACACTTTGTTACCAGAAAACCGATGAAATTAATTCTCGCATCGTTTCGTTAGTACGATTTAGGCAATACATCAATATCAAGTATATTTTCTTGTTTGTTATTGACCTGCGTCTTGCAGTTCCCGTAATGAGGAACCCCGCTAACTAGTCCACTAACTCCTGGCCGTCGCTTTATGAAATGATGTCTAGCTGACGATTGAGTATTAATTAAATATCATATTCTAACATAAAGGTTCATTACTTCAATGATTATAATTTATCATATTTACTTTTAATTGTTAAAAAATTTAAATGCTTGAAATACTGCAATTGAGCATGTTGGAAATAGAAGTGGATTTCCGTTCAAACGTTCATATCACGATAAACCACAGTGAGGAAAGCTCGAACATTGATTCGATCGACGATATTTCTTTATTGACAACGTTATCTATTCCCAGCCCACCTCACCCCACTGAGAAAACTGGTTTAATTCTACTTGTCTCATTAGTGGAAGCGAGACCGCTGCAGCTTGGCTAGCGAGAGAGTGAGAAGGCAGTAGTACAGCCTCAACTAGAATCAAGAATGCATTTCTGGGACTTAAAAAATTTTCCAATACCGTTTTATGAATTGTCGAGTGTACTTACACAAAAATATCGTCAAAAAACAGAGAATCACAGCTATTCTGCGTGCCATCAAGATGGTGGCAGGCTACAATGAGATGACATATTGATAGTACCATCCCCCACGGCCAATTTGTCCACTTCACCATCCCCGCATGAAAGATTAAAAAACAGCTATATTTACTTCAAAATAATACCATTCCAGAGAATTTTTCAATTTTAGCCCCAAGACGCCTTTGTCGAGATAAAAATAGTCTAAAATAGCGTCAAAAAGCCTAGAAATGCACAAAATTATTTCTGAATTTAAAATAATTTCCGGGGCTGTGCGCCACGTACCCACATGGTCCTGGGGGGGGGGCCTCCCAATGAGCTTAAATACGAAGCAAAGCATGTATTCGAGCTCGTAAAGCCCTCCCCCCAGCCCCCCCCCCCCCCCAAAAAAAATATTTTGGAGCAAATATTTGTTTTAACAATACCACCATCCCCCATGGACCGACTTCCAATCCGACCACTGATTGCCCGCTGATGTTCCAGGGTGACTCCGGCGGCGCTGTGGTCGCCGACGGGAAGGTGCTGGGCCTCGTGTCTTGGGGAGTTCAATGCGGGGTCTACCCCAGCGTCTTCACCCGAGTCGAATCGTTCACGAGCTGGATCAAGACCGTCGCTGTAGAGTGCTTTGGATCTTCAGAGTAGACTCGATGTCGCCGTACCAACAGTCGCGGGGGGACTGGAAGCCTACATTTGGATCGAACGAATAATTCAAAATGCCAAATTGTTATATTAAAAAAAAAAAAAAAAAAAAAAAAAAAAAAATATGTATAAGTCTGTACCTAAGGAAGTCAAATAGAAGGGCGGAAGTCAATTTCAATGATTTTTTAGGTAAGCTCAAAAACCAGTAATTCTGTCTTCACCCAATCATATTTGTAATGGTGACTTGAGTCATGGTGCAACTGAATACGTCAATGTAATAATGTAATTGTCCAGCATATCATCAAACATGGTTTATATTAGTTATAATTAAGAAAATATTGATTGTTCTTTCAAGTCATATTAAACACGTGTGAGCTATTTCTTTGATATTTCTGGATTTCATTTGTCTGAATGAAAAAAAAATATTTCCCAAGAACCCTGGAGTTACAATGGTTATATCCTTGTTTTTCATAAGGCAACGCCCACCTTCATTGGTCAATTAAAAGAAATATTTTATTGATTATCCTCGAAATCACTTATCTGGACTTATGGCTGTTTTTGTAAATGACTCCTCAACTTTATGGAGCATTAGAGTAGAGTACATCTCTAAACTGAACACGACACAACATTCTCGTTCGCCATCAGAACGTGTCCCGTGTCATGAGAAGATGTTGCTGATCAATAATCAACGACCCAATTCAACCAATGGCCATCGCCGCTGACTCGGCTAAGAATATCTCGGTCATTCAGCAAGCAAAACACTCTTTCAGAACGTCGACAAACTAAAAGCAAAGGACTTGGGAAACAAAAAGGACTGAACCAATTTGCTTTCTCAGCAACATTCTCAAGAGCTTGTATATAATTTCCTAATTTGTTTCTGCTACTTTGTTTGAAGTGTGTATCAAATGACATGAAGAAGAAGTAAGCTCTAACACAGGGGTTGGAAATATTTTTTGATGATGGATCCAATTTCCCAAAAATTAATAGATAAGACAATAATGGGAGCCGCAGTAGAGGCAATCAATATAATACACCGAAAATAATACATTGAATTACTAGTTTCTTTTGATATTTTGACGAAACCTCCAATTGCTACACCGCAAGGCATTTTTTTTTAAAGAATTTCAACTATTTAGAAGTGGTTCTGGGACTCTAAATTAACAAATTGAACCAAATAACCTTCCAATTGTTGCCCCGCAGGGCGTTTTTATTTATTTAATCAATTTAAAAGTGATTCTGGGACTCTAAAATGAACAAACTGAATCAAATAACTATCCAAATGTTACCCCGCAGGGCGTTTTTTCTCTCGAATGTTCAAATGTTTCGATTTCAGATCTTTATTTGAATTATGCAGAAGCAGCGCGGGGCCGCATGTTGTCGACCCCTGAATCTCATACGCGTAATCTTGCTCGTGGACCACCCACCTGGTTGCCATGGTTACCGACACCAAACACAGAGGTCACGTGCCGCCCACTCGGCCCGGGCTTGTTATGTTTCGCACGTGTTGTGGAGTCTTTATAAAGAGGCGCAAAGAGACCCATTAGCGGGGTTTAACAACGGCTCATTAAATTGGTTTTTCCATGTGCTTGATGTGGGCTCGTGTAGATGTGAGCGGCGGGATGTGGAGGGTTCAATCCGTTACTTTCACAATCAAAATTATGTAGATGAAAATACGAGACTATAGTCAGTTGAAATACAAATAATCTGGAACTTCCTCGGAAATGCATGATGACCTTGACCACATCTGCTCGCTCATGTTATCCAGCAGTAAAGAAGTGATTAAACTAGGAAACAATTTTAAATGAAATCGAGAGTAATTTTTTGCTAGAAATTATAAGAGGTAA
This sequence comes from Leuctra nigra, assembly GCA_934045905.1. Taxonomy (NCBI): domain Eukaryota; kingdom Metazoa; phylum Arthropoda; class Insecta; order Plecoptera; family Leuctridae; genus Leuctra; species Leuctra nigra. The sequence continues at coordinate 38,285,234 of OW203765.1, forward strand.
AAGCCTGCTTCAATTATCTTTGGTGAAAGAACAGGATAGCAAAACTTTTGTGGGAAGAAACTGGCCAGGGCCCTGATTCTATAACTCCATTGCGGTCGCCTAGCAATTCTTCCATAAGATTAACATAGAAATAATTGCTAGGCGACCGCAATGGAGTTGTGGAATCAGGGCCCTGATCCGTTATGCGAAAAAGCAAAGAACAGGCGTAAGTTTTTTAATGGGACGCTCGCTCAGCTCACTTGAGTGTGATAATATTCCCATAATTTTCCGCTAACTTGAAAAAAATGGAAAATTTTAGAATTGATAATTTTGAGGAAATATAACATTTTGAAATAGGCAGCGACCGTATCCACTAAGGTTTTTAAAAATGCTCAGTATTCTTTTATCTATATCTGTTAAACACCCAGATTATTATTGTATTGACAAAACTAACGCAATTTAAAACATCAAGGCTAGTTCTTTTGAACTATTGAGTTTGAATTATTTACTTCTTAAAGGACAAGGAGAATGGACATGAGTAGAATTCCGCGCATGGCATTTGAACATACAAGGCAGATCAAGAAGAGACTTGTGGGTCGGCCAAGAGACAGATGGGATGGGAGGAACAGATACGTGGTGATTTGAAGGCAAGAGGAGTGGAAAATTATGAGATTGTGGAGCTGGAGCAATGGTAGATTCTTCCCCCCCCCCCCCCCAACCAACGATGTGGGATTGCTCAAAGATCTTCTTCATAGCTTGCACGAACTTCTTTTGTTTTATATCAGCAATTTGCAAAATAATTTATTTTTTCACTTGAGGACGGACATTTTGTTGGCACGTTGTCGGGTCAGATTTAGGTATAACTTTATTGAGGTACATCGATGTATTTTTGTAATGTAAGTGATTCCTCTTCGTACTAAAGATATCTCCGGAGCCTAGACAATTTCCCAGGTACCTTTAACTATAAAATATCGTCAACAAAGCCTTCTGAGTGCCATCAAGATGGTGGCAGGCAACAATGAGATGACATCACGTGCAAACTACAAATAAAGAATGTATCTACCAGGACATGTCTCCAAGCTCCTCCACGTGTACAAGTTGTCAGACGCAGCAAGTGACCTACAAGTAGCGCCGTGTATGGAAGCTTCTTCTCGTCACTCGTCTCCTATGTTGTCAGTGATAATGTTGACAGCTGCTAGCACAATGACATGGCAAAGACATGACAATGAGATCAAAGCGAAGGATATTGGAAACTCCAGCAACACCAAGGACTTCATTCACGAAGCGAGTTTAGCTTGTGTTAGCTCGTATAGTGTCACTCATAAGCAATGACATTGGCCGCCGCCGGTAGCGAGAATTTTTTCTGGCAAAGACTTCGTAAATGGGACGTAAATTGAGTGTGACAAAAACTCTAATAACTTACTTATTTATACAAATATTAGTCTGATTTAGAAGTGTAGGATACATACTGTGTTCTGACAGCTATTACATCAGTAAAATGAAGGATATATTAACCGTAAATATGCTCTATATCGAATTAAAAATCGAACATTTTTTACTCCAGAGGGTTTTCACGACCCTAATTTCATCCAAGAACTATCGTGAATGACATTTGAAAACATAATCTAGTTGGATCAACCATTTATTTAACTTCAAGAAAGTTAAAACTGGAATTGTATAATAATTATTTTTTCTCCCATTTACGAAGTCTTTGCCAGAAAAATATTCGCTCCCCGGTAACACCGTCAAAAGTTCGTGAATGAGGCCCATGTGTTTGTGAGACATGACGCTGTGGGTATGACGTCATACGCCTACCTGTTGAATGAATACGAGTAGCTTGCAGACATGGGCAAAATACTCTGTTTCAATGTATTTGGAATACAAGATACTGATACTTTTAATTTGGGTATCTAAAATACAAGATACAAGATACATTTTAGAGATGTATTTAAAATACAAGATACAAGATAGTATCTTTAGATACTTCAAAAAAGATACATTTAAAGATCCTTTTTTTTATTCTCATACATATCATCCAACAGTAAAATATGTAGGGACTTACTTTCTAAATTAAATTTTAATTTGTTCTATTTGTAAGGCAACATACTTAACATTTTCTTGATCGATTCAATACGGCAACGTGTATTATTTGATGCTTGTTTGAAATCAAGCAAGAGATCAAGCTATCATTGAAATTCTAGGCGCATAAAAATGTATCTTGTATTTTAAATCTTCAAAAAAGATACAAAATACTTTAGAAATGGGTATTTAAAATACAAGATACAGATACATTTGGCTCATGTATTTAAAATACTAGATACAAGATACAAATGTATCTTAGATACGTATCTTAAGATACAAGTATCTAGATACTGCCCATGTCTGGTAGCTTGGCACTAAGCTATAGGAAAACGCTCGGTGTGAAGCGTTGATAAGCGAGCCTTCGTATTGAATATTTGTGAAAGTGGATGTTGTACGAATCTTGGAAAATCTATTTGAATACTGTTTCAAAGGAGTAGAATAATTTATTTGATACATTTTATAATTGTTTCAAAAGAAGAATACATTTTCCGTAAAACGTCAATTCTTGAATTTCTTGACGAATTGGTCTGAAGATTCTCGAAGCCTCTTAAAATATTTGGCTGAGTAACCATACACGATTTAAAAGTTGGGATTAACATTGCGGCATTGTTTCCATCATTTGCCAAGGTATATGGACTTTTAAATGCTTTTGAAATTTTACAAATGGTGGCAGAAATTGGATTTTATTTTTAATTTAATTTTTTTACTTTACGGTAGTAACCTTTCATGCACGTAATTTGGGGCCTTTATTTCCTACTATTTTTACTATTTTTGTTTTACCTTCATATTTTAAAAATGTTTTATACAAATGGTGGCAGAAATGGTATCTAATGTTAAATTTATTTAAAGGCTTAGAGTAAGTAAATACCATTATTCCTGCACGTAATTCGATAATTTTTTCCCATCAGTTACATTTATTTTAATTATTTCTCTTGTCCCTATAGTTTCAATGTGTGATCAAACATTGCTGCTGGAGCTCGAATTAACCATCTTGATGGCACCATTCAAAATAGCGTGATAATGTGCTTTTTGGCGATATTTGCTAGTTTCACTGGTTAGCTGGGCAATATCAGGCTACGGAAAAATCTTTAATACGAAAAGGAATAAAAAAATTCATCGATTTAGCTCCTTGAAGTGAAATCTGACCCGTCAACGTGCCAACATAATTTCCTTCCTCGGGGGAAAACTTAACATTTTGCATCGCCGCTATAAAACAAAAAGGCTATGAATAGCTCTATTCTGTCATCTCTATTATGAAAGGAATATTGGAAACATGTCACCAGCTAACTCTCAATAGCTTCCCCCACGTCTTGAACGGCGATTGCTTCTCGAAGTCTTCATTGTGCATCAGGTCGAGAGTAATGTTTGTGACACATTTGACAAGACGCTTCCGTTACGTAAGATTTATGAACTAAACGCTTCCGAGAGACAAGTCGGCCGCGTTAACGTAAGAATCACGAGATGAAGATGACAGAAGCTCATGCGAGATCCAGTGGACCGTTTCATTGGACTTTTATCCCATTTTAATTGAGAATAGATCGGCTAGCATTCGGACGGGAACGGAAGCTGGACTTTTACGTCACAGCAATGTTAGCAGCAACCAGAGCCGTACGGATGTCAAACAAAAAATAATGACAAAAAACGTTTTTTATTTTCACTATATGATAAATAATGTTGAATTTCGATCTTTACAAATACTTTTAGTATTTAGGTCCAGTTTTTCAATACTCTGCTAAAACAAGTAATTAGCTTAACAGATTCATTCTAGGAATGTCAATTGGTTGTTGCCATGGCAATTAAGTCCTAATCAACTGTTAAGAATTTAAAAAATATTGAAAAACTGGCCCTAACTTAATCAATATAGATTACATTTATTACTTAAAGGTTATTTGTAGGATTAAAAAAGCAAGTAAAAATTGTGATAATCTCTAGTGCAAGTAAAAATAGACCTCGTTCAATTGTGCAACTTCATATGTAAAACCTAGCTTCTTGTCTGCAACTTGCACCAAAGTGAATGAACAATAAAAGCAATGATCTCCACCCACTGAACAATCAGATATGAAAACAAAGTCGACCAATCTAATTGATTTACAACTCTGGACTTGACAATCACATCTAAACAATAGAGTTTAATCGCACAGCTTGAGTGACGCCATCATTATCATCCCTGAATACACTTCATGTTGTCATGGACCACGTGTGTGACTAATGTCCCGGCATTCCTGGAACCATCCGGGAACAATATCACCAGCCGGGAGCAGCGCAGCTAATAGCAGGATAATGGAATGCAATCGACTTGCGTTGATTCGGGTTCATCAAGCCAGTTGGTGTAATGCATCCGTTACACAAAATGCTAATAACCTTGTTGAAAATAGTCGAATATTAGTAATTGGGATGAATGGGAAAATGATTGTGTTATTCCCGCAAATAAGCGATACGTGATGGAGCCACTTCTGGTAAGATGTTTACTATCAGTCTACAGATTAATTTCTTTTTTTTACATTTCTTGTTTCCATGTGCAGTGTAAAAGAAGAAACAATTGAAATTGAAATTTAGTTATAAATTTACTCATTTAGTGATAACAAACATATAAAGCACATATTTATATTTATGCAAATGTGACCTTGATAGGCGCCATTTACCTAGTACGACAATAGTCACCAGAGTGCAGTCGTGTTTCTTGCTTTCTTGATAAAGACTTTAAATTTAAGGCCGATGCACAATTGACGCGGACGGACGACGCGGACGGACGACGGAGACGGATACAATGTTAAAGTCGTCGTCTGTCCGCGTCCGATTGTGAACAGTCAGAGTGAATATGTCATACCTAAACATCGTATCCGTCTCCGTCGTCCGTCCGCGTCGTCCGTCCGCGTCAATTGTGCATCGGCCTTAAGTGTTTAAAAACATTCAGAGGTAGGTACAAAGGAAGAATGATATAAGTCAATTTTTAGAGATACTGCTATGGATGTGTTATCAGTGGTTTGTATGAGCTTTCGACATGCTCTCGGGATGTAGAGAATATTTTTACTAACTTGTGCTGTCAATGCATAAGGACTTAATCTTTTCAGACGCGTTTTTCTCCGAATTGTATCAAATGGACTTAAGTCTTTCTTCCTCTGAACCACTTCACTAGTCAAATCACATTCATATGCGAATATTAATCACATTAAAACAGTATCCACGAATAATTTCAGCCGTTGTCAATAGGTTTAAAAATGTCCTAGTCAATTTGATGCCAGCCATTGTGTGCGGCGGTACAATAGTTAGTTATTGATGCTGTGAATAACACGTGGAGAGGGAACAAAAGATGCAAACTTTTGCAACAAAAGCGCTCAAAACTATGATCAATTGACAACAATTGGAAACAAAACCCGTGAAACCAATTGACATCTAAGTTTAATAGCGTGTTGTTCATATCATGGATGCCATGATGGCTGTTAAGGCCGATGCACAATTGACGCGGACGGACGACGCGGACGGACGACGGAGACGGATACAATGTTAAAGTCGTCATCCGTCCGCGTCCGATTGTGAACAATCAAAGTGAATATGTCTTACCTAAACATCGTATCCGTCTCCGTCGTCCGTCCGTGTCGTCCGTCCGCGTCAATTGTGCATCGGCCTTTAGGTATGACAAATTCACTCTGGCTGTTTACAATCGGACGCGGACGGACGACGACTGTAACATTGTATCCGTCTCCGTCGTCCGTCCGCGTCGTCCGTCTGCGTCAATTGTGCATCGGTCTTTAAAGTCGTCGTCCGTCCGCGTCCGAATTGTGAACAGCAGAGTGAATTTGTCATACCTAAAGGCCGATGCACAATTGACGCGGACGGACGACGCGGACGGACGACGGAGACGGATGCGATGTTTAAATCGTCGTCCGTCCGCGTCCGATTGTTTACAGCAGAGTGAATATGTCATACCTAAACATCGTATCCGTCTCCGTCGTTCGTCCGCGTCGTCCGTCTGCGTCAATTGTGCATCGGCCTTAAACATCGTATCCGTCTCCGTCGTCCGTCCGCGTCGTCCGTCTGCGTCAATTGTGCGTCGGCCTTTACTTGGCACATTTTTTAAATTGTTTTAAGGCGTTCAGCAAGAAAAGAAAAAAATTCAATATTCACAAAATACTAAGAAATTATTACTAATTTACGAAGCAAACTAAAAATGTACTAAGTGACAACGTTAATGTCTTTCATCTAACCGTTACGTCCACCCATCGTCTTCAATCGCATCCAAAAGTGTCAGCAAAACGCAGCAGAATCTACGCGCTTGCACCACCTTAACACTGCTCAATTCTAAAGTTCTTGTCCCCCAAACAAGACCGACCCGACGAGACTTGCCGGTTGGCTGGAGGACGTCGTCGAGGCTTGAGACAACGACATCGTCCTGCCTCTAGACATAGCAGGAGAACACCGACGCCGACACCGGCGATCAGGATCGTCAGGATCGGCGTCGCCTGCTGGAGGGTGACACCGTGTACCATGGAGGTGGTGTCCGGGTAAGACGGCGACCAGTGCGCGATGTGGAAGCGCGCCAGGACACCGGAGTGCCGCATGTTCAACATCCTAGGACAGAACATCACAATGTCACGGGGGAGTGCTGGAGGGTGACGCCGTGGACCACGGAGGCGGTGTCCGGGTAGGACGGCGACCAGTGCGCGATGTGGAGGCGCGCCAGGACACCGGAGTGTCGCATGTTCAACATCCTATAGGACAGGAAAATACATTCAAATGCTTGGCTGGTAGCCATTTTGAGCCGTCGCTATTAAGCATTCCAAGATGGCGTCGATGTGAAAGCAACAGGCCGTGCTGCTCCGTGGATTTTATTCTTATTCAGTGATTCGAAGGTGATTTACGTGTTATTTCCGCGCGTAGGAGTGACATTTTGTGACGGGTGTTAAAGTAAAAGTAAAGTAAGTGTGATTTTTGATCTCTGAAATGGTTAAAAACAAGAACATTAGTGTCGAAAGAAATGCAGACCATGCGGACCAGGGCCCCAGCTCGCAGACGCAAACACGAGCGAGCGTGGCAGGTGCTGCCACCTGCCTCGGCGGCGGCAAGAACGAGCCCACCATCTCGGACCTGTATGCATTGATGAAGACCCTGCAAACTTCAGTAGAGTTCCTCTCAAAACAATATGACGAAATAAAGGAGGACACGGTCCTCATCAAGGCCCTAGTGTCTCAAGTAGCAACACTAAAAAAGGAAAACGAAATACTGAAGGAAGAAGTGGCAGATTTGACAGACCGTATGAACCAGACAGAACAATACTCGCGCAACTTCAACATCGAGGTCCAAGGTGTACCTGTGACAGAAGATGAAAACACTTACAAGATTGTGGCCAACGCGGTGGCGGCTCTCGGCATTCAAAACATAGGCACAAATGCCATCGAATACTGCCATAGAACAAGAAAATCGACCAGAGACTCATCTGACAAACCTCCTGCTATCGTAGCCAAACTATACTCCAGACAAGTAAGAGACATTATCATGAAGCGGAAGAAGGAAGTTCAATACATTGACGCAAAGATTATTGGATATGATTCAAACAACAAAATTTACATAAATGAACACCTGACCACAGCAAACAAGAATCTCTTCTGGATGGCAAGGAACGCCAAAAAACTGGGATACAAGTTTGCGTGGACGCGAAACGGACGAGTCTTCCTCCGACAACATGAGACGTCTCCAGTGATCTCCATCAAAAAACCCTCGGACATTCCTGACAAGAATTGTGGACCCATAAACAGTGCAGCAGGTAGTTATTAAGTGAAAAGTGTAAAGTGTGCAAACGTTTCTTGTTATACACCATCTTTTTAACTGAAATGGCGAATGAACCCCTATCTGATGATCCATTCGATATATTTGATATAAATGTAATGTCTTTAGGCAATAACACTAACTTTAAAATTTTCCACGTAAATATTAGAAGTATAAGAAAGCACTTTGACGAACTAGTCGTAATTCTAAATCAACTCACATGTACATTTGATGTTATTGTTTTGACTGAAACGCAGCTGCTAGACGAAGAAATGTTCAATATAAATGGGTACAGCTCCTATCTTTTCCCAGCTAAGAACTCGAGCCATGACGGCATAGCGATTTTTATTAACATAAATTCCATTAAAGACTCAAAATTATATCGCGATGTAGCCATGGTTTCCTCTAATTCAATTCATCTCAACTTCTCAATAAATAACAATAACTTTCATATACTAGCAATATACAGGTCCCCTTCCACTAATATTCAGCAATTTACTGATGAGCTTACTCTAACACTTGACAAACTGAAACCTAGTGCTCACAACATTGTAATAGGAGATATGAACATCAATATTCTAGGCCAAAATCAAAATAAACTTCAAAATGAATATTTGAACGCACTTCTCTCACATGGGTACATATCTGTTATAAACTCACCAACCAGGGAAACTGCAACCACTAGCACTTGTGTAGATCATATATTTCTAAATTCAACATCCTCCGACATTATTTCAGGAACTTACAAAATTAATATAACGGACCATTACCCAACAATTCTTAGTATACCCCTATTCTCAAACCGCGAAATTACACATCAAAACGCACCCGCAACTTTTCGCAAAAAAGTTTTAAATTCCAAGAATTTTACAGGTCAACTTGAAATAGAAACATGGGAAAATATTTTAGAGCAAACAAATGTAGACACGGCAACCGATTTATTTATAACTAGTCTTAAAAAACACATTGAAAACTGCTCTGAATCTAACATTAAATCTTGCGCAAAATTCAGAAAACTAAAGCCATGGATTACGAAAGGCATTATCGTCTCAATCAGGAAAAGAGATCACCTTCATAAACAACTACATAAACTAGAAATAAGATGTAATAAAAATAACACACCGTTTAATAAAGAACTCAAGGAACTTAGGACTAGGTATAAAATGTACAGGAACTTCCTAAATAGATTAATTTTTAATGCTAAAAACTCTTATTACTCAAATTTAATTGAAAAAGCAGATGGAAACCCAAGAAAAATATGGACTACTTTGAATAATATCACAGACAGAAATAGGAAACCTGCGCAACAGATACGAGAAGTGTCTGTAGGCGGCGAGACTTTCAATAGCGCCACTGAACCAGAGAAAGTTGCGAATTTGTTTGTCCAACACTTTTCAACAGTAGGGAGTAAACTGGCAAATGAAATAAAAATAAAAAATTCGAAACATAAATTAGATGCGTTTATGAATGATTCAAAAGCAACACTACGACCAGATATTACAGAGGAAGACCCTTTCTTAGAACCAATTACCCAAAATGAAATACTCAAATTTATTTCGGAACTGAAAGTCGGGTCAGCCACTGGTATTGACGACATAAGTGCAAATGATTTAAAAATAGCAAAATTTCATATCTCAACGCCGTTGGCCCACATATTTAATCTTTCCTTGGAACAAGGTATCTTCCCTTCTCAATTTAAAAAAGCGACAATCATACCAATCCATAAAAGCAAAGAAAAAACCAAACCAGAAAACTATAGGCCCATTTCAATTTTGACACACCTCTCAAAAATCCTAGAGAAATGTATAAAAGGAAGACTAATGAAATTCCTTGAAATAAACAATATTCTGTCTGAAAATCAGTTTGGTTTTCGACCAGGACTTGGCACAGATGACGCGCTTCTCCAACTAACTAACAACATATATAATGCAATGGACCAAAACCAAAAAGTCCTTACATTATTCATTGACCTCGCGAAAGCGTTCGATACAGTTGACCATTACTTAATGCTAGAGAAGTTAAAAGATATAGGAATTAAAGGTTCTACTCTGAACTTATTTAAAAACTATCTCTTTGGTCGCAATCAAGTAGTTAGAATAAATAATGTTATAAGTGACACAAAAGAAATCAACTGCGGAGTACCTCAAGGTACTGTTCTCGGCCCAATTTTATTCATCATTTATATAAATAACCTGTGCAACCTTGAAACAGATGGAACAATAATTACATACGCTGACGATACAGCTGTTACTTTCCGTGGAAAGACCTGGTGTGAGGTATACAAAAAAGCTAACGCAGAAATGAAGAAGATACACATATGGCTAAATAAGAACCTACTCACACTTAATGTTGATAAGACTGTACATATACCATTTTCAATTTCAAGAAGGTCAGAGCCTAGTGAAGGAAAACTACTAAAGATGCACGCGCCACATTGCCAACAAACCGATGACTTTAGCTGTGCCTGCGAAATTATTAAAGCCGTTGACACTGTAAAATATCTCGGAATCTCAATCGATAAAAATTTAAAATGGAATGACCATGTCGCTGTTACTTTGAAAAAACTTCGTAATGTATTATATATATTTTATAGACTTAGAAATATAATCAGTTTTAAATTATTACTAACTGTATACACAGCGCTTGCGCAATCAATTCTCCAATACGGTATTCTTGGATGGGGAGGCGCTGGCAGATCTGTTATACAACCATTATTAATAATTCAAAAATTAATCCTAAAAATTATTTTAAAAAAGCCCAAATGTTTTCCTTCCAATCAAACCTATATTAATACAAATGTTCTAGACATACGACAGATTTATATTAGAGCATCCCTGATTTACATTCGCAAGAACTATGAAAAATTCAAAAAATCTAGCAGCTGCACCTCTTCTGTAAATACCCGACACACTGACAAATATACTCTTGATATGCCTCGGAAATCTAAACAAAAAACTCAACAAAATTTACAATTCATCGGACCCCGCATTTTCAACAAATTACCACTAGATATAAGAACAGAAGACAATATCAAAATTTATAAGTATCGAATAAAAGAATGGATTATGACATCTGGCAGAGACTACTGTAAGAGTCTATTATATTTTTAATCAATAACTATTTTAATTTTAATTTGTCTATTAAACTATTTATAACGTTTTGTACTGTATAACTTCATATATATCAATCAATCAACATCACCTGACGCTATCTTGACTTTTAATATATCTTTTCAACTTAAATCAGCCCGCACACGGAGTTCACTCTATGCGGGCTTCTTATCCTGTTCAACCAAATGCTTATTATTATACAATGTATGTACTCCTAATAGATAAGAATAAAATGTAATAAAAAATAAAAAATAATAAAAAAATATGATACGGATATCTCCCCGAACACTCCCCTCCCCCCCCCCCCACCCTCGGTACTTTCCATTGAGACTGTCTTACCCACCAGTGCCGGACTTCCACGGACCGATGCCCCTTGGGTTGACCTCTCACAATGACTTCAATTTATATGAAATAAAACTATTACTTGTGTTCGCCAAACTTAAACTCTTTGAGCTGTTGAACTCAAATAATCAATAATTCAAAGTATTGATGGTTACCTATTGAATGATATGTGGTTACAGAATATTGTCACAAATATGATTGTATTGAAATTAATTTTAGATGCATCAATCTACATCGTGTTACCGAGAAAAACTTCTTTCTGTGGTTAAAATGTTCTCAGTGCTTACTTGTTGTTAATGACGGCGAACAGAGGGTGGTGCTTGACGGCGATCATGGAGCGTCCCTGCTGCGCTATGAACACACACTCAGTGCTTACTTGTTGTTGAGGACGGCGAACAGAGGGTGGTGCTTGACGGCGACCATGGAGCGTCCCTGCTGCGCTATGAACACACACTCAGTGCTTACTTGTTGTTGAGCATGGCGATCAGAGGGTGGTGCTTGACGGCGACCATGGAGCGTCCCTGCTGCGCTATGAACACATACTCAGTGCTTACTTGTTGTTGAGGACGGCGAACAGAGGGTGGTGCTTGACGGCGACCATGGAGCGTCCCTGCTGCGCTATGAACACACACTCAGTGCTTACTTGTTGTTGAGCACGGCGAACAGAGGGTGGTGCTTGACGGCGACCATGGAGCGCCTCTGCAGCAGCGCTAAGCCCGGGACGGCGACGACCTCGCACTCGGCCTCGGTCTGAGTTCCCGTCTCGTAGGGGCCAATGAAGCCGTAGCGCGGTTCCCGACAGACGTTCTGGAGACCTTGAGAGGCGTTCAGCGGCATGGAGGCGTCATGGGGCAAGATCAATTCCTTGAAGAGGCGCTGAATAAGTGGATTCTTTGAGACCTGTCAACACAGCAGCTTGTATCATGTTGATCTGGTTTGTTAGTCAAATGATGTTTAAAGGTAAGCAAACGGTAACGCACTGTTCAGCAAGTGTTCTTTTGAGTTTTCAATTCAATTCAACTTCAAATCCATTTTTTTTGCATAACATACAAAAAATAATATTAAACAGCAAACATTGAGAACAAAAATATTGAAAACTTCATGTAGTGTAATTGTTTTCACACTTACATATTAATTTAAAAGATGTTTGACCTTCAAGCTTACTAGACAAAATATAGGGCCACACTCTAGAATATATTATGATCTCTTGTACGACCTAAAAGTATTAAATTTGATTATTTTGCAATAAATAATCTTAGTTATCACTTTGAAATTATACCGATGTCGTATGCACTCCAGTGTGTGGCATTATTTAGTCTAGTATGTATCCCAGAAAAAACACTCCGTGTAAAAATACCAGCCAAGTCTCTTTAACTATAAAAAAAAATAGAAGAAATCTAAAAATTCAGCACTGAAAAGGAGTGATATCAAAAAAGGAGCCAAGTCAACGAATTTTCCAAATTTTAATCGTACCATTGAAATAAAAATATCAACCCCCGAGAAATACTTAAAAAAAGGACTTGGCGCATCGTTTTTTTAAAGACACTTTTCTATCCTAAAAGTATAGGAAGAACTCTACAAGTATATTTTCATGAGTATATCACATTCATTATCGACGAATCATACTACGTTTTAATATAACTAGTACTCTTACCTACTGGCAGTTTTGGTATTTTGTCAATATTCAGAGGAAATAAACGGATAAACGAATAACGAATAAACGGAAGCGGCCTAGTCTATTCGTTATTGCCACTATTTCTAGGGTCATATTAATCAATCATACTTCTCAATATCGTGACTGAGGGAAATAGCGAAAGCGCTCATTACAAGAAGGCCGTCAATGAGATTTGTATAAGTGACTAGTGCACTGAGCCATGCTGCTCAAATAATTACTGACTAGATTTTTATCTAAAGTAATACGTTATGTAATTTATGAATTTTTTTGGTATAAAATGTTAATTAATAGCAATTAATTACACGGCGAGAAGGTTCCAAGTATAATGCTGTAGTAGGTATGTTGATGTACCCACAAAACTATAGGTACCTACCAATCACAAACACAACTGTTCTGTATTTATTGCTTGTAAGACAATGCTATGTTTCTTTGCGTACTTATATTTAAATATAAAATATTTTGCAGAATGTTCAATATTTAATTTGAAAGTTTTGTCCCAATTTTTCTAGGCATTTCTGAACTACGTAGTATGTGAGTGGCTTAAGCTTAAGAATAGAAAAATGTCTTTAAAAAAACGATGCGCCAAGTCCTTTTTTTAAGTATTTCTCGGGGGTTGATATTTTTATTTCAATGGTACGATTAAAATTTGGAAAATTCGTTGACTTGGCTCCTTTTTTGATATCACTCCTTTTCAGTGCTGAATTTTTAGATTTCTTCTATTTTTTTTTATAGTTAAAGAGACTTGGCTGGTATTTTTACACGGAGTGTTTTTTCTGGGATATCACTTCTTTTGTTAGTTTATACATACAGCTTGTAGCACATGTCCGAGCAGGGACTAATTTCTTTAAAAAAATACGCCTCAACCGATTTGGTTACTATGAAAAGTTGCGTTTGGTATAAGATGACAATGATTATCCAAGAAGAATAGCTTAAGTTTCGTTATAATCGATCCAGCCGTTTTCGATACATGACGTCACTTCCGGTTTTGAAATAGCGGCCGAATTCCGGTATAGGTAATAAGAAAACAATCTAGTTTTATCTAGTTGATACCTTCATGAACGACCATCTGAATTCCTAATCCCTATATTTCCGTAAAATCGGTCATGCCGTTTGTAATATATGACGTCACTTCCGGTTTCATTTAGTGGTTCCTGCCGCCATTTCCGGTACCATTATTTTATTTATTCATTTTTCACAATTGATTTTTCAAATAAATAGCAGAATGAATACGCAGGAGCTAGTTCAGTTGCAATCGGTACAGGCGTTTTAGATATATGACGTCACTTCCGGTTTCAGGAATGGCGGCCGAGAACACTGCTACCTTATATATATAAATTGTATTGTCTATGTTACAATGTAAGTTAATTATGTACGTATTTTAAGTATAATTTGTTGAAATAAGTTAAATATTGCGTATTTATGACGTCAATTCCGGTTTAGAAAATAAGAAAATAATATTTTTTTTATTGATACTTCATATAGATGACCATCTAAATCGAATGGCGCTAATTTCGTTCTAATCGGTCTAGACGTTTTTGAGTTATGACGTCACTTCCGGTTTAAAAATGGCGGCACAAAAAATCACAAGAGGCAAGGTATCATCAGACGCCAAAAGTGCACATGGGGTAAAAATTTCAGATCGATTAGTTCAGCCGTTTAGGCTGTGGCGGTGATAGCAACGTTTCCTGATATCTTCAGAATCAGAAAGTGGTGTAATTTCACTGTTTTCTCGGCCCTCTAGCTCGCAAACGGCATAACATATTGTTCCCTAATTTGGTATATGTAGTGGGGTGGGCCATAGCTCGAAATTAAGATATATCGCAACAATGTGAGATTTTCCAATTTTAAGATCCAGTAGGCCGAAAATGCCATGTTGTTGCTTACAGTAAAAGTGGTTGGTCTGCTCCTCAGTTTATTAGTCATTTACGGTATGTTGAGTGAGTGTGAGTGTACGGTACGACTTGGCTGGGTGGAGCGACCGCTCCACTAGATGAAATGGTAGCCAATATCTGATTTTTTGAATTCTGTTGTTGTGTAGCTAAAACTAAAGTAAACACTAAATTAAAACACTGACTTTGGACGTCTCAAAAACTTTGTATTATATTTATGTTCAACATTTCTCCCTCTATTTAGAGGACGTCATCAGGCCAAGTCTTGAAACTTACGCTTTCAGGACGCAAACGCTCTCGGACGTCAATAAGTACCGTTCTGTGTAAGAATTATGACCTTGAAATCTACTGTCAACATTTTAGCTCATTTTGAATAATGTTTGAATGACTGTATATTATCTGTAATAATGTTAATAAATTGTTTCCTATAGATTGCTGGATGACCGTCAAATAAGTGTCGATATTTCAATGTCGATTATTTTTACATTGATCGGTACTTATTGACGTCCGAGCGCGTTTGCGTCCTGAAAGCGTAAGTTTCAAGACTTGGCCTCCAGAAGTTCAAAGAACTGCGAGCTCACATTGAAGCGCTGGTATTGTCCGGAGTTGCGCAGCATGCCTATCCTGTAGTCGCCGATGTCGAGCAACTCCTGCAGGCTGGTGAAGGGAAAGCTGATGGTCTGTACAGTCAGGAAGGAGATCAGAGTGGCCGAGTATGCAGCCACCACAGTGATGCCGACAAGCGCTGCTGTGATGTAGATGATTCGGCCCGGACATGGCTCGTGGTGTCACCTCGTGGCCTGTAGGTCAGAACATTGGGTTTTGTAGATCCACAGAGAGGTTCATCTTCAACTTTTGAGTTTCCATATACTTGGATGCGGTGAAGCTTGGCCATTTGGGTAACTCATCGAAATAATTTCAAAAACAAACAAAGGAAGTGTAGAAATGAAATTCGAGGTGAATTAGCGGAGTACTTAGAAGGAAAAATTATTTGTTTCGAAAGGAGCGAAGGATAGAAAGATACTGGAGGGAAGGAAATATTAATTAAGTTTGGGAACGTGAGGAAAAATGTCAAAAAAGGAAGGGATTTGCGTTGTGAAGGGATGTGCAAGTGAGAGATCCCGGGTTCGAACCCCGGTTCGCTCGGATATTTTTCACAACGCACATCCCTTCCTATCATCCTGACTCGATGGAAGTTTTCCACAGAAACCTACATTCCCGATGGCAATACATTTCCCGAATTAGCTATGGATGTATTTGATTGTGGAGAGCAACAGGTAAGGGAGGGATGTATGCTGTGAGAACGAAAGTAAAGTGGATGACGAGAAGAAGGGAAAGGAAATAAGAACACTGTAATATTTACGAATCTAAAGAGATTTGTATATCAATATACTTCTTGTCCAAAAGGTTGAGGTCAATGAGGTCATCAATGGACATGACCTACCTTGTCCACACATGAGGCCATGTATGAAGATCACCGCCTCCTTGAGTGGTATCTGATCGTGTCCCTCAGCCTCGGCGTTGTCCCAGGCGATAAACAACTGTCAGGACCTATGTGTGAGTGTTGACGTACCTTGTCCACACATGAGGCCATGTATGAAGATCACCTCCTCCTTGAGTGGTATCTGATCGTGTCCCTCAGCCTCGGCATTGTCCCAGGCGATAAACAACTGTCAGGACCTATGTGTGAGTGTTGAAGTACTTTGTCCACACATGAGGCCATGTATGAAGATCACCGCCTCCTTGAGTGGTATCTGATCGTGTCCCTCAGCCTCGGCGTTGTCCCAGGCGATAAACAACTGCCAGGACCTATGTGTGAGTGTTGACGTACCTTGTCCACACATGAGGCCATGTATGAAGATCACCGCCTCCTTGAGTGGTATCTGATCGTGTCCCTCAGCCTCGGCATTGTCCCAGGCGATAAACAACTGCCAGGACCTATGTGTGAGTGTTGACGTACCTTGTCCACACATGAGGCCATGTATGAAGATCACCGCCTCCTTGAGTGGTATCTGATCGTGTCCCTCAGCCTCGGCATTGTCCCAGGCGATAAACAACTGCCAGGACCTATGTGTGAGTGTTGACGTACCTTGTCCACACATGAGGCCATGTATGAAGACCACCGCCTCCTTGAGTGGTATCTGATCGTGTCCCTCAGCCTCGGCATTGTCCCAGGCGGTAAACAACTGCCAGGACCTATGTGTGAGTGTTGACGTACCTTGTCCACACATGAGGCCATGTATGAAGACCACCGCCTCCTTGAGTGGTATCTGATCGTGTCCCTCAGCCTCGGCATTGTCCCAGGCGGTAAACAACTGCCAGGACCTATGTGTGAGTGTTGACGTACCTTGTCCACACATGAGGCCATGTATGAAGATCACCGCCTCCTTGAGTGGTATCTGATCGTGTCCCTCAGCCTCGGCATTGTCCCAGGCGATAAACAACTGCCAGGACCTATGTGTGAGTGTTGACGTACCTTGTCCACACATGAGGCCATGTATGAAGATCACCGCCTCCTTGAGTGGTATCTGATCGTGTCCCTCAGCCTCGGCATTGTCCCAGGCGGTAAACAACTGCCAGGACCTATGTGTGAGTGTTGACGTACCTTGTCCACACATGAGGCCATGTATGAAGACCACCGCCTCCTTGAGTGGTATCTGATCGTGTCCCTCAGCCTCGGCATTGTCCCAGGCGGTAAACAACTGCCAGGACCTATGTGTGAGTGTTGACGTACCTTGTCCACACATGAGGCCATGTATGAAGACCACCGCCTCCTTGAGTGGTATCTGATCGTGTCCCTCAGCCTCGGCATTGTCCCAGGCGGTAAACAACTGCCAGGACCTATGTGTGAGTGTTGACGTACCTTGTCCACACATGAGGCCATGTATGAAGACCACCGCCTCCTTGAGTGGTATCTGATCGTGTCCCTCAGCCTCGGCATTGTCCCAGGCGGTAAACAACTGCCAGGACCTATGTGTGAGTGTTGACGTACCTTGTCCACACATGAGGCCATGTATGAAGATCACCGCCTCCTTGAGTGGTATCTGATCGTGTCCCTCAGCCTCGGCATTGTCCCAGGCGATAAACAACTGCCAGGACCTATGTGTGAGTGTTGACGTACCTTGTCCACACATGAGGCCATGTATGAAGATCACCGCCTCCTTGAGTGGTATCTGATCGTGTCCCTCAGCCTCGGCATTGTCCCAGGCGGTAAACAACTGCCAGGACCTATGTGTGAGTGTTGACGTACCTTGTCCACACATGAGGCCATGTATGAAGACCACCGCCTCCTTGAGTGGTATCTGATCGTGTCCCTCAGCCTCGGCATTGTCCCAGGCGGTAAACAACTGCCAGGACCTATGTGTGAGTGTTGACGTACCTTGTCCACACATGAGGCCATGTATGAAGACCACCGCCTCCTTGAGTGGTATCTGATCGTGTCCCTCAGCCTCGGCATTGTCCCAGGCGGTAAACAACTGCCAGGACCTATGTGTGAGTGTTGACGTACCTTGTCCACACATGAGGCCATGTATGAAGATCACCGCCTCCTTGAGTGGTATCTGATCGTGTCCCTCAGCCTCGGCATTGTCCCAGGCGATAAACAACTGCCAGGACCTATGTGTGAGTGTTGACGTACCTTGTCCACACATGAGGCCATGTATGAAGATCACCGCCTCCTTGAGTGGTATCTGATCGTGTCCCTCAGCCTCGGCATTGTCCCAGGCGATAAACAACTGCCAGGACCTATGTGTGAGTGTTGACGTACCTTGTCCACACATGAGGCCATGTATGAAGACCACCGCCTCCTTGAGTGGTATCTGATCGTGTCCCTCAGCCTCGGCATTGTCCCAGGCGGTAAACAACTGCCAGGACCTATGTGTGAGTGTTGACGTACCTTGTCCACACATGAGGCCATGTATGAAGCTCACCGCCTCCTTGAGTGGTATCTGATCGTGTCCCTCAGCCTCGGCATTGTCCCAGGCGGTAAACAACTGCCAGGACCTATGTGTGAGTGTTGACGTACCTTGTCCACACATGAGGCCATGTATGAAGATCACCGCCTCCTTGAGTGGTATCTGATCGTGTCCCTCAGCCTCGGCGTTGTCCCAGGCGATAAACAACTGCCAGGACCTATGTGTGAGTGTTGACGTACCTTGTCCACACATGAGGCCATGTATGAAGATCACCGCCTCCTTGAGTGGTATCTGATCGTGTCCCTCAGCCTCGGCATTGTCCCAGGCGATAAACAACTGCCAGGACCTATGTGTGAGTGTTGACGTACCTTGTCCACACATGAGGCCATGTATGAAGATCACCGCCTCCTTGAGTGGTATCTGATCGTGTCCCTCAGCCTCGGCGTTGTCACAGCGTCGTCCCAGGCGATAAACAACTGCCAGCGAGACCGACAGAAACAAGATGGCGCCCAGGACACACATCCAGAGGCCGAGGGAAAATGGCGCCAGGAAGTTCGACCAGCTCATGTCGATTGCGCTCGGTTTCCGAATGAACAAACAGTTCCTGGTGGATAAAAGAGGAGAAGTTAGATCAAGAAGAAGGGAGTCTACTTTTTATAAAGAAAAAAAAATTTATGACAGGTTACCTGTAGACATTAGAAATGAAAAACATGTATGTTCATTTAAAGCTCATTGTATTGTGTGGATAAAGCGACAATCAGTTGATGATGTATTCTAAGTGTAATATATGTGCTGTTGGTAACAAGTGTATCTGTAATGTTACTGGCTTAGTAAGCTAAATAAAATCTATAAATACAAAATAAATACTTTACTCTGATATCTCAGGTATAAATGTGTTCTCTATTCTTGATAGCAGTACATTTACCATGTTCCTTCATCATCAGAATAAACCTCGTGCGTTTTGTGATCGAATAGAACAGAAAGATATAAACCTTTTTTTCCACTCCTCGGCGAAATGATTAAAGTCCGGTATTTGACATCCACTGCTAATTAACAAAGAGAGTCCACCAAACCAAGTCCATGGGATGAAATTAGATGAGATGAGGTTACAGATGAAACTCCAGGTTGTCTTTGAACGTGTCAGCAAAACCAAATCATTGTCCAGCATCCAATACGCAGTCCCTACTTGATAGGGACTGGAACCGGAACCGGAACCGAAACCAAAAAGAACCGTTATTTTTATAGGAAGCGGAACCGGAATCGGAATCCATATTAATTTTTAGGTGGAACCGGCCTTTCAATTGCCTTTCAATTATGAAATATTTATTACCATCACAGTTTTTCAATTAAAAGATTACCGAGTCAAATCTAGTGGAGCGGTCGCTCCACCCAGCCAAGTCGTACTGTACACTCACAGTCACTCAACCGTAAATGCCTAATAAACCGAGGAGCAGACCAAACACTTTTACTGTAAGCAACAACATGGCATTTTCGGTCTACTGGATCATAAAATTGGAAAATCTCACATTGTTGTGAAATATCTTAATTTCGAGCTATGGCCCACCCCACCACATATACCAAATTTGGGAACAATAGGTTATGCCATTTGCGAGCTAGAGGGCCGTGAAAACAGTGAAATTACATCACTTTCATCTTCTTCTTCTTCTTCTTCTTCTTTAGATGATGATGATGATGATGATGATTCAGATATCAGGAAACACCGCTATCACCGCCACAGCCTAAACGGCTGAACCGATCGATCTAAAATTTTTACCACATGTGCACTTTTGGCGTCTGAGGTGCCTTTTTATAAAACCAACCGGAAGTCGCCATTTTGAAACCGGAAATGACGTCATATCTCGAAACCGGCTGAACCGATCGGAACGAAACTAGCGTCAAACTATTCGGACGGTCATATATATGAAAATACAATAGTCTAAACAGAAATGTACTAATACTGAAACCGGAAATGACGTCATAAAAATGAAAAATCAGACTTTAATCACCTCTTACTACAATAACTACTTATTCACAAGGTTTATAATGATACAAAACATTTATATAAACAAATTCTACGTGGAGTGTTTTCAGCCGCCATTTTGATAACCGGAAGTGATGCCATATCTCGAAAACGGCTGGACCGATTGGAACAAATCTTTCGCTTTTCTTCATGGAATATCACTTTAAGCATATTTTGGTACCAAACGCAACTTTTCTTAGTAACCAAATTGGAACTGGCTTATTTTTTTAAAGGAATTAGTCATTGTTGTTTCGATATGTGTTACAAATTGTTTAAATAAACTAAAAAAATTGTGATATCCCCATAAAAAACACTCCGTGTAAAAATACCAGCCAAGCCTCTTTAACTATAAAAAAATAGAAGAAATCTAAAAATTCAGCACTGAAAAGTAGTGATATCAAAAAATTGGCCAAGTCAAACTTAATTTGAAAAACCAAAATATACTTGGCGCATCGTTTTTAAGGGCATTATAGGTATATTTTATATATTTAGGTACATAAGATTTTTGGCATATACTTCTATACTAGATTAATACCCGATGCGCCAAGTATATTTTGGTTTTTCAAATTAAGTTTGACTTGGCCAATTTTTTGATATCACTACTTTTCAGTGCTGAATTTTTAGATTTCTTCTATTTTTTTATAGTTAAAGAGACTTGGCTGGTATTTTTACACGGAGTGTTTTTTATGGGGTTAATGTTACCTAGACATTTCTGAGCATGTAAGTTTCCAAAAGTCGATTTAAGAAGATAATTTTTATTATTGTCTGAATTTGATGGAACCTATTGGAACCCTTATGGAACCGATGTTCATTTGTGTTCCAGCAACCAATGCAACTGACTTGGATATGAGAGTCGGATGCATGAAGCTGAGCACTGCGTCGCGGTCATCCGTCCTGGTGAAGTCTATTGGTGAAACATCCGCGTCTCCGTCGACCAGAGACTTGGTGAATCCGATCCAAGAGCCGTTGCTGAGCAGATCGCCCTTCACGTTGCCGGTCACCTCGACATACTTCACCCTGGGGCAGTCATTCACATATACAGTCCAGTTCACAAGGGCTCATGATGTACACGCGGCCAAACAAAAATTGATCGTTGAACAAATTTGAATGACTGCTGGTCATGTTCCATAACCAATCAAAGCTTGTTATTATCATTGAAATGTGAGGTCACCTACTAGAGTGAGACAATGAGATCGCTTAGACTGACTTATGATGGTGCGATCTTACATTTATCAGCCTATCAGATTCATTGAGCAATCAATTTTTGTTTGGCCGAGTTGGCTTCATTGAACATTGTTCGTTGATTTAAATTATGAAGAAAAGTCGTCCCAGGAATACTCGTTAAGGAAACGATTCCTAAATTATAGTCTCCGAATGCTAGTTGAACGAATATTCCAAATTTCTCGGCAAAGTTTTTTTAATAATTAATTCATGTGTATGCCTCTTATCTACTTTGAAAAGTTTTGTAAATAACAATGAATAGTCTATGCTAGACCAAGGGAGACTCTCTACATGCTCTTCTGAAGTCTCGCCGAAATTACTGTCTACTGTGTAGGTTCGTTTTTCCTATGTATGAACTCTCACCAGATGGAGCCACAGTCAGTTGTTCTGCTAGGCCGAGAAAGACTTCATTGCGCGCTCACCTTGCAATGTTGTCTTTCTCGGCCTTACAGAACAACTGACGGTGTCTCGGTCTGTAGAGAGTTCAAACATAGGAAAAACGACCTGTACTGTGTACTGTCAGAGTTGTTAGAACACAAGGCACACGACTGCACTCTGGTTGCTATTGTGGTACTAGGTAAATGGGGGATGACATTTGTATAAATATAAATATAATTGTTTGCTTCAGTTATCTGTTTTAGCTAAAAAAAAAAAAAAAAAAGTAAATGTACAACTAAATTTCAATTTCAATTGTTTCTCCATTTTCACAGCACTGGGAAACACGAACTGTAAAAACAAATAAGTTAATTCTGTAGTCTGCCAGAGGCCATCTTGCCAGAAGTGGCTCCATCATGTGTGACTCACGTGAAGTTGAGCGCCTGTTGCATGGCCGACCACGCGTCACCGAAGTATCCGCCCACTCCCGTCACCTGCGAGGCGTTGTTCGGGTCTCGCGTCAGAACAAGCAGCGGCGGCAACTGCGTGACACATACACATCTGAATCACGTTGCATGAGTGTCGTCACTTTACACACATTGCAGGGGGTGAGATGCAAAACCAAGACATCGCCCGCAGAGTTGAGAGAAAAACAGGAAATAACAGACGCATTTCATATAGAAATAGCCGGAGCAATCAGTTTTCAATCCACGATTTGAAAGGGAAGAGATTTTATCTAGATCTGTACGCTGAATGTTGAAT
Organism: Leuctra nigra; assembly: GCA_934045905.1. Classification (NCBI taxonomy): domain Eukaryota; kingdom Metazoa; phylum Arthropoda; class Insecta; order Plecoptera; family Leuctridae; genus Leuctra; species Leuctra nigra. The sequence goes on from OW203765.1 coordinate 38,308,366, forward strand.
ATGGAGAATTAAAAAACTTGGCCATGTACACTCGACAATTCATAAAACGGTATTTGAAAGGATCGGATTGACTGATTAAGGTTTGATGGCATCATCCCATGAAGTCTATTCTAACACATCATCTAACTCTCGTAGTCGAGCTCTGATTTCATCGATTATAAAATGATTCATTGTCAATCCGTTTCGTTCAAATACCGTTTTTAGTTCGTTTGAGTGAACATATTAAATACTAACTCTAAAAATTTTTTTTTTGAGATTTCAACTGTTGCATCTTTACATTTTCATTTCATTTCTCAGCTGTGATTAACGTCGCTCTGATCTGCAACTAGTCTAATGGCGACGAATGAAAGAATATTGATAGCAAGTATGGAAGGTGGGTAGGAGGCTGGTGTGACCTATTACTAGGGAACCTTCCCAGCATTTGCCTCTCGACTGAGGGAAACACGAAGTCAGGAAGGACGTATCGACCCGAACCTCTGACCACGACGTACTCACATGCGCGACGACCGCCCTGACCTCGCTGCCGTGCAGATCGCCTCTGCGCTGCAACAACGGCGTCATGTCCACGATCAACCCGCGCGCTCGGGACCAGTTCCCGAACACCCTCGTGTGTGTCCGCGAGTCCCGAGCCTGCACGCGGTACACCTCGGCTAACTGCACGTCGCCGTCGTCGTCGGGCGTCGCCGTGATCAACTCGCTGTCGAGGAGGGCGTTGATGTCGGCCAGGAAGGAGGCGGTGTGGGAGGCGTTGATGAACAGCAGCCAGCGCGGCGACGGCGGCAGCTGAAACAATGACGACTCCATCAAGTATGAGGAGGGCGTTGATGTCGGCGAGGAAGGAGGCGGTGTGGGAGGCGTTGATGAACAGCAGCCAGCGCGGCGACGGCGGCAGCTGAAACAATGACGACTCCATCAAGTATGAGGAGGGCGTTGATGTCGGCCAGGAATGAGACGGTGTGGGAGGCGTTGATGAACAGCAGCCAGCGCGGCGACTGCGGCAGCTGAAACAATGACGACTCCATCAAGTATGAGGAGGGCGTTGATGTCGGCGAGGAAGGAGGCGGTGTGGGAGGCGTTGATGAACAGCAGCCAGCGCGGCGACGGCGGCAGCTGAAACAATGACGACTCCATCAAGTACGAGGAGGGCGATGATGTCGGCGAGGAAGGAGGCGGTGTGGGAGGCGTTGATGAACAGCAGCCAGCGCGGCGACGGCGGCAGCTGAAACAATGACGACTCCATCAAGTACGAGGAGCGCGTTGATGTCGGCGAGGTAGGAGGCGGTGTGGGAGGCGTTGATGAACAGCAGCCAGCGCGGCGACGGCGGCAGCTGAAACAATGACGACTCCATCAAGTACGAGGAGCGCGGTGATGTCGGCGAGGTAGGAGGCGGTGTGGGAGGCGTTGATGAACAGCAGCCAGCGCGGCGACGGCGGCAGCTGAAACAATGACGACTCCATCAAGTACGAGGAGCGCGGTGATGTCGGCGAGGAAGGAGGCGGCGTGGGAGGCGTTGATGAACAGCAGCCAGCGCGGCGACGGCGGCAGCTGAAACAATGACGACTCCATCAAGTATGAGGAGGGCGTTGATGTCGGCGAGGGAGGAGGCGGTGTGGGAGGCGTTGATGAACAGCAGCCAGCGCGGCGACGGCGGCAGCTGAAACAATGACGACTCCATCAAGTACGAGGAGCGCGTTGATGTCGGCGAGGGAGGAGGCGGTGTGGGAGGCGTTGATGAACAGCAGCCAGCGCGGCGACGGCGGCAGCTGAAACAATGACGACTCCATCAAGTACGAGGAGCGCGTTGATGTCGGCGGTGTGGGAGGCGTTGATGAACAGCAGCCAGCGCGGCGACGGCGGCAGCTGAAACAATGACGACTCCATCAAGTATGAGGAGGGCGTTGATGTCGGTTAATATTTAAAGTTCCGTCTTTCATGTGATTTTTTAAATTTAAACTAGAACCGATTTACCGATCAATTAATACTTCGCATGGTCATTGGGACAAACATTTTAGGTATTTTTTTGCCAATTTGGAGACTAATCTGTCGCTATTTTCAAAATGCATTGTCATTTTAATGACATTTTATTAATCCCTGCCTTCTTGATGATTCAGTTCCAAGACCTGTAGAGCAGCTGATACTTGCAAACGCATAACAAATCAGATACAGTACGAAGGCTCGCTCATCAACGCGTTACACTGAGCGTTTTTCTAGTATAAAAATAAAACATGGATCGTCCATCGAAGATAAGAACAAATCAACACAACCTGAGGCCGGTTCCTACTTCTTGCTAAATGTACACTTCAATTTCTCAAGTACTATTTGTGAATGAGCTGAGGACTGTACCTTCCCGAGTCTAGCGAGCGCCTCCTTCATCTTCATATCCGGCGTGAGCATCACGTTGAGCGGTCTGTTCTGCTGACAGTTGCCCGCGACGTGGACGTCCAGCCCCACACTAGCCGCCCCGACGCCGCCGTCGCTCAGCGCCTTGACGACCGCCACGACGTCGACGTCCAGCCCCACACTAGCCGCCGCGACGCCGCCGTCGCTCAGCGCCTTGACGACCGCCACGACGTCGACGTCGCCCCTCATGCCGGACGACATCAGGTACAAGCAGCGCACCTGGAAGGCGGCGTGGAAGCCGGCGACGATGGCGGCGATGTCGGCGGCGGGCAGGAGGTGCGGGTGGGCGTTGTGCAGCAGTGCAGCCAACAGCAGCCGGCGCAGCAACATCGTAATCTCTACCCGGACAGAAAGACGTACATGCAGGCCAAAGGAGGAAGATAACCTTCACAAGTACAAAACACCGAAAATGTCCTAGAGCACATATTATTATCTAGTTCAGTTGTGTGTCCTTTTTTAGACATCAAATTTTAGCATAATTGTGTAATTTTTGAATAAGTTTTCGCTGATTAAGCAAGTCAACCTCGAAGAACATTTAAATTGACACAATTGAGTGTCGCGCGGTCATCAAATTCATTCAAAGTCAAGGAAAAACACCTCAAACCATCTCAAACCATTTTGGAAGAGATTCGAAGAAAAATCATTTCCAATACTGTTTGAGGTGATTTTCATTGATTTTGAAAGAACTTGATGATGATGCAACACTCAATTGTGTCATTTGAAATGTTTTTCGAGGTTGACTTAATTATTTTGACGATATCTTATAAATAATGACACAATTATGCTAAAATTTGTATATGGTAAAATGTCCTCTACAATAACCCTTTGAGTCCGCGAGCTTTGCGACCCCCCCCCCCCCCCCCCCCTGTACAAACAAACAAACACAAATGAATGTTATTGAATCCACGAATAACATTTACGAAGTTATAATATTTATGAATAACATACCTGCAGACTTTAATCAATGAAATAATTAATATCTGCCACTGGGTTATTAGTGAAGTTTTGTTTGGATTTGTTGATATTATTTTCTCTGTTTATTATTCTGTGTGTTATTATTGTCCTGGTATTGTATTTCTCCCCAGGAAAACAGCTGTAATGTGCTTCTGGCAGCAACTGTTTTGTTCGTAATTCAATGGGTTGTATTTTATTATAATTAAAATCACAACCTGAATAAAGGCTGAGATTTCATTTCATATTCTCTAGGACTGAGTAGATAATAAATAATTGTTCAATATTTGGCTCAAAAATGTAAAATGTAATCCATTCGTAATCTTAAAATAATCAGTCCGGTAGATTTCCGAACGATTTCAAATGTCGTACAAAACGGTTTCATTCGTTAATTCTGTACCTCAGAGGTAGAAAGCCCGATCTCCATTTTCTCTATATCGCGTTGCACACTTTTGGAATGATGTAATCAAGCTCTATGAATTGCCATTTGACTGATCTCAACAAATACAGTTATATTGAAGTATTCTCTTACACAATGACTCATGTCACCATTACAAATGTGATTGGATGAAGACAGAATTACTGGTTTATGAGCACACCTCAAGAATCATTGAAATGAACACTCTGATCTACAGATATTATGCGGTTGAAGGCAATGCAATGATTGTCACTTACCAGGTGAGCTAACAATCCAGATCTTGTACGTGAGAGTAAGAAGTACCTTTACGTGTTGCAGTTGCGCTCTCTTCACTGTACGTTAAGGTCCGTGTGCATCCATCATGCGCATCAAGTGCATTGTTGATAAATGCAACGCAATCAAATGTATTGATTGATCTTCACTGGTTTCCGTCACGAGTAATTAAAGAACACTGACACCTAAGTCTGGTTCACATATACTCGTTTTCGGCAGAGTAGTTTTAAACCCAGACACAAGTTTGCAGCTCAGTTACTTTAGTTTCAAGTCAGCGGATGACGTCATAATCAGCCAATCACGAGCTTATTAATCACATGATTAATTAGCTGATCCGGTCTGAATAGCTGTGTATTGAGATTATTTTATAATTAAAAATCGATTAAGAAAAAAATCAAAACATAATCGTGGTTATTTAGACAACCTTTTGCCGAAAATTCGTCCGATTTTTTTTTTGTTACTTACGAAAACAATAGCATAGTCAGGGGGAGGCTTTTAGCCAGCTGCGGTTCCGGTTCGCATCAGGCCCGGCAAAGTTTTCAATTTTATAAACGAGTATACCATTGATAAGCGGGTTGGATCATAAATTTTGGCAATTAGATATACCTTAAATAAATATTTGTCAAGGTGAAATAATTATTATGAACAGTTCTGAGAAAGCAGCGATAGATACCGTAAAACGCTAAGCCTCTATGTAAACATACCTTAACTCCATGACAGTGTAAGCGACGTAAAATGCTGGGAATTGCGCCGCAAAAAACTTAAATCGAATGAAATGATGTTTAAATATTTATTCCGTCAGTCACGACACAAACGTTTGAGAGTAATTACTGGCTAATTGTTGACTATTGTCAAAGGTCAATTAGAAACGAACACAGTGCAATTATATTGTGTAAACGCGATACACGGGCTGTGTTTGACAATGTCAATTATCTGTACTACCTCAGAAGTAGAAGGCCCGATGTCCAATTCAATAATGCTTGAGGTGAGTTCTAAAACCAGTGCCTGCATCCAATCATATTTGTAATAATGACTGGTGTCAGTCTAAAAGTGTGCAACGTTATGTCGAGAGAATGGACATCGGGCGTTCTCCTTCTGAGGTACACAGGTCAGATATTCAGACCTTAAGTGTAACTGTATTGATCATGTGTGGGCACAAATATTTACCTACTACTTGGTGTTTATGGCTCTGGACAACGCAAAAATTGTTATGTTCATTTGTTTACATTTATCATAATGTGAATATATTCCAAAGTTATGGAGATATTTAGTCTCATGTTTACCTTCGAGTGCTGCTTCAAATACCTACGTGTGTGAAGTTGGAAACTGACGGAAGAACGTTTTGTCAAGTGTCTGTCAATCGTGTCTGTTGGGCCGTCTCATCATTCATGTCTCATCCATCCACTCATTGTCGCGCGGGCGTTCGAATTTCACTGCCTTCTACATGACGGTCGTTGACTGAATGTTCAGCTGACTGACATCCACCAGGCCGATGTCCAAGATGGCGCCGATGTAAACAAAAACAGACGTGTTTTCAGTGACATTTCACGCGAATTTTCACTAATATACGTGTGTTTATTAACTAAAAACGTTATAAAAGTGTATTGTGTTCTGTTTTTAATATACTAAAAGAAGTGCAACATGGCAGAAGTCTGTGCCAACCAATAGTAAGGTATTTGCTGTAACTATGTGTTCTTGTTATAATCAAAACAAGTGAAGTTGTGATGTAATTGGATTTGACAAGGCTACCTTCATAACCTTGCATTGAGGAGCAAGATTGAAGTAAATTTCTAGATTTATTCACTTTATATTTCACGGTAGGTAGTGCAGTCTAAGGTAAGAAGGGTTAGGTACAGTTGAGACCAAACTGACAATAATTTTGATTGACAAAGTTGTAAATGATATACTGGGTTTTAAGGAAAACTTCCAGTGGAGTCAGGATGATAGGAAGGGAAGTGCGAAGTGAAAAATGTCCGACCGAACCGGGGCTCGAACCCGGGACCTCTCACTTGCCGGGTGAGAGCTCTACCAACTGAGCTACCCGGCCGGACGGTCAGCCATTCGACACAACGCACTGATGAGGGTTAGAGATCTCCTAGGAGAATGGAATGAAGGTAGTGAATGGCCACTACGAACTGTCAGACCACCGGTGACGATGCTGTCACCATGTCTCATTGCACAAGCGTGCGCAACCCTCTTTTACTCGACTTAACGAGTTGCTTTTCAGCTCGATTGTTGATATACTGTGTTTTAAGGAAAACTTCCAGTGGAGTCAGGATGATAGGAAGGGAAGTGCGAAGTGAAAAATGTCCGACCGAACCGGGGCTCGAACCCGGGACCTCTCACTCACCCGGCAAGTGAGAGGTCCCGGGTTCGAGCCCCGGTTCGGTCGGACATTTTACACTTCGCACTTCCCTTCCTATCAAAGTTGTAAATGTTTCAAGCAAACCGTTTTGTTGAATTTTATCTCGTTCACGTCGTCGTGGTGCATGAATGTGGTGCGCGTTCGCAATTATAAAATTCGGTGCGCGGCATTGTTTCGTGAGAGTCTTCTGACGTAATTCAGTTGATATTGTTATTATACACCAAAATCATTTTAAACCTGCCTTTAAGAGTATTAAAAGTTTACTAAATCGCTGCGGGACGTATTTATATGAACTTGCCTGATATGAGTGATTGATTTACTTTTGTTTAATTAAAATGCACCAAAATCATTTTGTAGGCATAAATTTAAAAAAATCCGCTGCGCGGCATTTAAATGTATGACACTTTTTCACACACATTTTAGTTACTTTTAATACATTTTTTGGCAATCCTCGGATTCAATTACCCTTACCATAGACATTGTATTGTATATGCCCTTACCTACCAATGATGTTGTCCATTTATTTGTTCAGATAAAGATAGGATTAAACAGTGTAACATCACGTAGAAATGCACCAAATTCATTCCTGAAATTCAAAATTTTCCCGGGGCTATGCGCCCCGGACCCGCATGGTGCTGGGGGGCCCTCCCCCCAGGCCTCCCATAGTTTCTCTTAGCAATCGTGTTTCCCACGTACAATGTCATTTTCTGTATTATTTTATCCCTTACAAATTTAGTCCCTACCCTACCTAGATCCTAAGCAAAATGTGCCCCCCCTGAGAAAATAGACTTCCGGCGCCTCTGTTGACCCCAATTGAACTTTAAAATACCCGGCCTATGACTGAGGTTTTTTCTTTGTGGTTTCCCTCAGTCGCGAGGCAATGCTGGGTAGGTTCCCTGCTAATTAGCCATGACGCCTCCTTCCCACCGTCCATCTGACCCATTCTTCATCATCATCATGCCACATTCAAATCTCGCAACTATAATCTACCATTAGGAAAACGCTCGGTGTAACGACTTAATAAGCCAGCACCAGTATGTGCAGCACACCTAACCGAAATTCCGTAAATAATACCGGAATCATCATTCATAAAAGAGTAAAAATTTTCTTCAGAAACTGGTAAGATTTCCACAAAATCTTACACCAAGGGCAGCAAAGACTTTGAAAGACTATTGAAAAATACCAAAATGGAACATATTCTCTGCGGGGCATTTCATCCCCCCCCCTTAAAATGCATTGTTAATTTGTACGTTTGCGAGAAATCAACCCCGAAAAGGTGCGCAAGAATGCCTTCATTTAAATAATCGGTAATGGGGGGGGGGGGGGGGGGGGGGCGGACATTTTTTTTTTCTAGGGGCCCTTCCTTCTTTAGTTACGTTTTTGCTAAGAATGTGTAATTTGTAATTATTATATTGAACACATTTTATTTCTGGGACATTATTAACCCTGAAGATGACAGGACTTTACCTGTTGAAACATCGGTAATTAATAATTAATTTTCTAGACTAATCCTAAAGTGTTCAATATGATAATTCACGTCTTAAAGTTTATATTCGGTATACAATGTTTAGAGTTCGAACGAAACCAACTTTTAAAACCAAATAACTTACAATATTTAAAGCACCATCGGGTACTAAAATAATAGATATGGCAGAGCTAAGACAATAGTAAACAATCTTCTGTTTACATTTAACTCGGTTATTTCGAGTCTCCTCCGATATCTCAACATTTCCGCACATACTTGACGAGAATCACAACAGCCCCGCAGCCTCATCAATATTCACGGCATTTGCAGCGTAAACAAGTCAAGGTCTCATGATTTGCATCGCTCTTCAAGAACACGACGCTTCGCTTATTCCCTTCGCTGCGAGTGAGTTGAAGGACGGCCATTAGAAGAACACTCTTTGTAATGTTTTTAGTGGTATTTAACGGCGCACCGTTCTGCAACTAGACTAATGGCGCCGGATAAATGATCATGATGATGATGAAGAATAGGTGAGGATGGACGGTGGGAAGGAGGCGGTCGTGGAAATCTGTCGAGAACTTCAAAAGTTACAAACATATTTCAGAGATTTTATGGATGTTTTGAAATATTTGTCAAATTTGTTGAAAGAAATTCAAAGCCAAAATTGTCACTGCTCCACTGACGAATCAGTTCCAAGGTCTGTAGAGCAGCATCTTAATTCGCATGCAATACGAATGCTCGCTTATCAGAGTGTTTTCCTAGTACTTTCTTTTGTGCACTCATCAAGAAGTTAAAGATAATCATTCTTCAACAGAGATTCAGTTCAACTTTTTATAACAATTGATCGTTATTTTAAGTGTAACAATGTTCTTCTGATAACTTCAAATGAGGTCATGACATCAAATAACAACTTGAAATGTTTAAAATTCGGAATCGAACCGCGAACTTTGCTTCTCGAGTTATAATCATGCATTGCCGAGATGGAAAGTCTCGAGTGCTTTGTTCCACATGGCAGCTACCCTGGAGCTTTGCAACGCTTTTGAGACTTATCTTGAAATATTTCCAGGAGTATATCTTCCAGTACCTCTTCAATATGCTCCAAAAACATCCAAACTTTAAGTACTTGGAAAGTTGATTTTCAAATCCAACTTTTATAAAGTTCACATTCTTTTTCAGATTTTGAATTGAAGCACTAAAGAAGCTCACTAGAATGATATTTGAAAATATTTACTGTGCATATAAAAGCCACAATGGGTGAATAAGAAGGTATAATAAACGATAAAAAAAACTGCATAAATTATGACATTTTAACCGAAAGTCTATTGTAGGGATCACCGTTGAGTTCTGGGGTGCGATAACATAAAATGATAACTTCCTTGTCACGGTGACAAGTCCCTAGAAGGCCATGAATAACATTGAGATGAGAAGCTTGTCACCGTGACAAGGTAGTTCTCATTTTATGTAATCCCACTCCAGGGCCTTTATTCTCGAAATTGTCACCTCTTCATAAGTTATGATTCAATGAAAAGTCATAATATTATATTAACATGGTGAGAGATAGAACAAACCTCCAAATGATATCATTAGGTACTTGGAGTTATGTCGTGATAACTGTTTCAAGAATAGACCTCCTGAATAAATGCAATTGATAAAAGAGGACAAGATAAGATGAGCAAAGGTTATGTTTGTTCTGGAACTGGAAACTCTTAGCTTCAAAGTAGGAAGTCAGATGTTGAATTGTTTTGGGGCGAGAAGAATATTTCGGTAAATTTTCATCAGTATTCAAAATTCAAAATGTATCAGTATTCATTATAAATGTTGTTCAAATCGTTTTCATAAGACTTACCTATACCTTATATATGTCTATTCGCAAGAAATTTAAAAAATAAGTGTGAAATATGTTCCAAGTTGCTTACAAAAGAAACTGTTTAGTTCCTTAGTTCCCTTAAAAATAAAGGTAGACTAAGTTACCCAAAAAGTTCTCCAAAAAGGAACTATAGCTCCCACCCAACACTTTTTATAAATGTGATTGTTTTCACTTAAACTGTCTTAAAAAAATTCCTATTTTATTTCTAAACTATCCTTCACCATACTTACAAGAGCATAAAGTAAACAAAAAACAAATCAACAAATGTCCAACCACAAAATTTGGTTGTAGCCGATAAAATACTTGTTTCTAACTGAACCTCACGAAACATTCTTGCTTTGTACGTGGCTCAAGTTCTTCTGCACTTCGAACTGAAACTGAAATCAGTTGGTTCAACTTTCACCCCTCACATCTTCCAGAGCTGATCAAATACCACTTCAAAGCGCTGATTCCAAAGTTAATTGAATACCTTAGCAAAAATACTGAGAGCACATGTTAAATCGACAATGTAAAGTTGTTACCTTCTCAAAGAGGGCTAATATGTAGTGGCTTTCTCAGAAGTAATGTGATGCTTTAACTTTGCACAGTGTAGAGGTTCTAAGCCTATTTGCTACATTCCTCCAACATTGGACATAATGTTATTCCCTTATTACCGAGATAGTATGACACTGATTCAAAATGTTTATTTCAAGTAATGCGTATAATAGTGTGCATGTTTTTAGGTTTTTTCCACGATTCATAATATTCTTATTGGGTATAATCGTGCTTATAACTTATCTTCTCAGGACAAAAAGTTCAATAGTTTACATGTCAAAAAATTAAAAACAGAGAAATACACAGCATGAATTATTAAAATCTTTTATCTTCTGTTCTTTTGTAAATTAAATTTAAATATTGAATAGGTTTGTACTATAATGAAAAATAATAAAATGTAAATTTAATTTTTATATTTACGGTTCTTTTGTTGCTTTGATCTTTTGTTTATCTTTTTATCTTTTGTTCTTTTCTCTTTATCTGATAAAGAGATAAAGATGGGATGGTATTTTGGATAAAAAAAATGTTTACACCAAAGTCTCTAACCACATGCAGGCTTATAAGCGTCTGGGCCGCATCCGGAAAATGTGTGAAATTCAAAAGTGCTTTGAACTATTTCTCTGCGATTTGAATTCTTTTTTCGTCAATTTGATATTTGGTCGTCTTAGAGTTTTTTCTTCACAGTTATGAGAACTTGTTTTTAAAAATACGTGTTTGTATTTATTTACGTTAGAAGTTCACCCCTGGATCAGGACCCATGTGCTAGTGTAACCATGCCGTGACGTCACAATGTAAGTGCGTTATCGAACATCGCTCTGTGATATGTTGCCGGAGCAGACGTTAGCCCAAAACGTAATCGAATCAAGTTCTTTGCGAGAGATATGGATATGAGAGTGGGCTTAAAATTCACGCAATTCAATTTGCAACTCAGCTTTGGCATGATGTTTAATGCGATTCGGAGAGAAAGTCAGACCTCGACACGGCTTATTGAATTAGATTCTTGGATTTCACATTCACGGCAATGCAATGCGTGAATCATGGCCGACAGCATTATCAAGTCAAAGGTCAATGGTTGAAGATAAACGTGTATTCAGATTCAGAAGTTTATTTTATTTTCACCAACAGTTGTTTTGCATTTATTTTTGGTTTTTGAAGGGAAGATGATGATTATTTATTGATGTTGACACAGATGATATGCACAGTTTTAACTTATCGATTTTTTTTAAAGTGTGACGTCATATGAACACCAAAATTAGTAAATTATTTCAGCTCTTGAACTTGGATGATAATTAAAACTCTGCGTTTCGTTTGGACATTTATCACAATTTCTTTTTAATTATTAAATACAATATTTCGGTTATTTTCAATAACCTTCATCAGGTAGCAAAGTAAAAATTTGATAAAAAACAAAACACATGAAACAAACATTCAACTAATCTAAGTAACTCATGTTCAAAGAAATAAATAAAAGCAAAGAACCTATATTAATTTTAACGAAATAGGTATACAACAACCTTGGGAACAGAAACAATTGATAAAGAAAAGAACAGTGGATGCTAAACTACTTGTTTCATTTTTTCTTCCATTTGACATTTTAACGTTGAAATCCAAATATTATTAAATTCATAACTAGGCTGGCTAATTATACCTAATCCCGGTTTCCTAAAACACGCCATTGTAGCAGCTTCTTTAAATTTTCTCTTTCCCCAATGCCTCTCCTTCCAAATCTTCTCACTTCTATTCCAATCTATTTGGTGCATATTACTAAATGCATGATCCGCAATTAGAGAAGAAGACTGCTGATGTTCATTAGGATTTGTTCTTCGATTCTTCAACTTCCTCTCGTGTTCTTTACATCTCACAGCGACTGGTCTCTGCGTCTCCCCGATGTAAACCTCCTCACAGGAACATGGTATAACGTACACCCAGGCCTTACCAGGGTTTTTATTTATTTCTTTGAACATGAGTTACCTAGATTAGTTGAATGTTTGTTTCATGTGGTTTGTTTTTTATCAAATTTTTACTTTGCTACCTGATGAAGGTTATTGAAAATAACCGAAATATTGTATTTAATAATTAAAAAGAACTTGTGATAAATGTCCAAACGAAAAGAAGAGTTTTAACCAAAATTAGTGTGTTTAGTGCATTTGATTTTGAAAGTTCTCTAAATTCACATTACCTAGCTTTTTTTCTAAAACATGATCGTGAACAGTGTTGTGATTAGATAATTTTATTTTTATCTAGATAAGATAATAGATACATATTAAATTTACAAGAAATCATCTAGATAATAGATAAAGATATCAAATAATTATCAAGATAATTGCAATAGATAATAGGTACTTTTTTAACCAAATTCTACCTACTTTTTCATAATTATTTTCAAATCCTAAATTCTGTATCGAGGCTTTAAAAAATGGCGCCGGCAAAACAAGCCAACTTATGCGACTAAACGGATCGTTCCTTTTCAAGGAACGAATTTACAAAGTTAGGTAGATTGTGTCCATAAAACACAATTTGACGTCACACGCCGAGTCGGGCCGTATAGATAATGTTAGCCAGAGCAATTTCTATGCATCCCGTAACACAGGGAACACGGCGTGTGACGTACAGCTTGTTTTTGCAGAGGAGTGAAATGTCGAAAACTAATAAATTAATTATGGGAAATACATTAATTAAAAAAATATAATAAAATGTCACATTGCTCTTTGAGGCTATTCTGTATATAAACAAAATATAATCTCAACATTCACCTATTCCCCATTGTGAATCTTTCCGAAAATGCTGCGTAATGATTCACCATGCTACAATGAGAGTGACACAATGGCGCTATCGTTTTAATTAGCCCCGCTCGGTTGCTGTGAAACAATGGTTACAACTAACAGACAGCCTCCTGATCCGTGCCGCTTCATTTCACAAGCAGCGCGGCGCCGGGAAACTTCCGCACTCTTCCATCTTCCTCAAGCGCTCTCTCTCTCCCTTGTGTTGCGTTGTAAAGTAAAAGCCACAAGAACGATTCCAATGCTGTGGTTGAATTGTGGAATTCAATCGTCACAACTACTATACTTGCTCGGTATACATTTTATCTGCGTGATCCGTACGTACTACACATTTTAATGAAAATGAAACAAACTGTGCAACTTCTTGCCTACTTCTTTAAATCATAAAGTGGAACTTTATGACCAAACCTGATGCTCCTGACCAAGCCCCCAGTTTAGCCCGCAGGGCGTTTTTTTTAAGAATTAAACCGATTCTTAAAGCCCCAGCTTTAAGTTCAGTTCACAAACTGAAAGAAAAATCTCTCCAATTGTAACCCCACCATCAGGTATTTTTTTCGGAGATATACATTTTAAAATAATTCTGGGATGCGATCTGATCTGCTCAAATTACAACAAGCAACTCTATATTTTTGCCCCGCAGGTCGTTTTTTTTAAAATTTAAATAATTTTAAGTGATTCTCGGACATTAATCTATGGTGAATGGGGGTTCAGCCTGCACCCCCCCCCCCCTTCCTACGTGCCTGCTCTTTGTCAGTTCTTGGTAAATTCTAATAAGACCCGGTTGTACAATGTCCCGATAAGTAAGATAGTGTTCACTTTAGACTAAAGTGGTCTTAAGCAGTCTATGGCTGTGTTTCATTGGCTGTTGCCATAGTTTCAGCCAATCCTACCGCTAACTTTGTCGGGACTTTGTACAACCGTGCCTAATGGTGAGCTTGAAATGTGTTCTAATATCTGATTTGTTAAAGCTCTGTCTGTAGTGTGAAGACTTCGAAGAAAGACATACAAGACCACTATGCCAACATTTGTTCAACTCGTAATTGCAAATAAACTCGCTAAGTTAACTAACGCTTCGCTAACTGATAGAGATCAATCAAACATCACAACGCGTGTAAATCACATCCCGATGAATCAACACTGATTGATTAATTTACCAATCAGATCGCTTTGTAAGCAAAGGGAATGTTTTATTTCAACCTCAAAGAGTTGATCACAGCACGTTGTGATTTGCTTGAATCCAAAGTATTCATTTAGCCTGAAGATACTTGTAATTAAGAGCGAACCAATGTGAGTTAATGGAAACCGATTCTGCACTCGCATGTTTGTTTTGTTATAGCTGTGTTCAAGGTGATGCGAGCGTGAGCGATTTTGCCGCTTGGTTTGCCGGTTGTGGGTTGACGAAATGATGTGACATTTTAAACATGATTAGATAAAATACAGAATTAGGGTTATCACTTGGTACATTTTTTATTTTGTGCTTTGTTAATCAGTAGGTAATAAAGTTGACTTGTGGTGAAAATTTTTATATTTTCTTGTCTCGCTGGGTGCCGTATGAATTTTATTTAAATTTAAAAATGTGCCAAGTGTTGACCTTAAGTTTGTATTTTATCTAATCATGATTACAATTTGAGATCAATTGGTTAACGGGTTTGGTCTCCAATTGTATCGGAAATGTTCTAATTAACAAGGCATGAAGCAAAAATGTAAAAGTGCTACTAATATACAATCAGATTATTCATGTGAACATCCAATCAAAGTTACACCCACTTATAAAACAATTTTTCTCTCTCATTTTGCTAAAACGGCCGAGCGCTTTGAAGTCAAAGCTGTAAACAATGCTGCGAAGAACCGTGCGTTTCCAATTAAGGTGCTGCAAGCGCGAGCGATTTTGCTGCTTTTTGTAGACACTTTTTGCGATACGATTGGAGACGAAATGGGTAGACCAAATTATTTGAAATTTTAATCGTGATTAGATAAAAGACAAACTTAGGGTTATCCCTTGGTACATTTTTAATTTTTTGTTTCGTTAATTAGTAATAATTAGTGGATTTTTGGTGAAAAATTAACTATTTTCTTGTCTCCCTGGGCGCCGTATAAAATTAAATTTCAAAAATATGCCAAGGGATAACCCTAAGTTTGTCTTTCATCTAATCATGATTCAAATTTGAGACCAATTGGTTTACGGGTTTGGTCTCCAATCGTATCGCAAATTTCATCGTTTTGCGCGGTTTTGTTGAATAACCGCCGCTTAATTAACGATGCAATAAGCAAAAATGAAAAAGTGCTACTAATATACAATCAGACTGATCATGTGAACATCCTATCAAAGTTACACTCACTTATGAAACAATTTTTCTCTCTCAATATGCTAAAACGGCCGAGCGCTTTGAAGTCAAAGCTGTAAACAATGCTGCGAAGAACCGTGCGTTTGAGTTTCCAATTAACTGACGCAGCTAATGATGTCTTCAACTCGACTTGGCATCACCCACGCATCGCATCTCTAAGCTCATATCACTCCCCGGGATGCTGCTCAGCCGAACAGCACATCAATTATGTATCATCTTAATTGTCTCGGTACATCACATCTCGCGATCCAGGAGTCATTTTCATGCGATATTAATATTCCAAGCGCTGAGAGGTAAGAGAAAAGCGGCTAAGTGCTCTTTGAATAGTGATGAGGCGCATGATAAGGAGATAAACAAACCTAATTGCTCCAGGAGAAAATGTTTCGCGCAGGATGCTGTTTTTAAGAGGGCTGGGTAGTGAGCTTGGCCTTGAAGAGTTTCTTAATCGATTTTTATCAATATCTTTTAACATTGTAATTGTTAATAAAATAAGGCTTTGTACGAGTCTTCAGAACAGTTCAATGAAAATAATTTCATAGCTTTGAATGGGTTATTAGTTTTATTTTGTCCTACAGACGTTTAGTGCCATATTTTTACTGATTTTCAGGCACTAAACGTCTGTAGGACAAAATGAAACTAATAACCCATTCAAAGCTATGAAATTATTTTCATTGAACTGTTCTGAATACTCGTACAAAGCCTTATTTTATTAACAATTACAATGTTAAAAGATATTGATACAAATCGATTAAAAACTCTTCGAGGTCAAACTGAATACTCAGCCGTCTTAATATATGTTGAACGTCGCACTGTTCTGCAGCTAAGCGAATAGTGACCACACTCTCCATGCCAATTAAGCAAGTTTTTATTTATGTACGTTTTCCTTATTTAGTTCGGATTTGTTCAAATAAAACCAATTCTCATAGGGTACCTACACAATCTATATATTTATTATCACAATCTCAATCTTTCAGTCACTCAGTCAGAAATGTAATTTTTTTCCATTTTCCTGATGAAGGTCGCAGAAATTAACTGAAATATTGAAAGTGTGATAATAAATATATAGTTTATACCGTCCTATGAACATTGGTTATATTTATTAAAGCATGTTTTCTGTTAAAATTTTCCTTTAATTTTTTAAATGTATTGGGAAACCATATCTCTAAAGCGTCAGGAAAAATCTGATACATTGTATCGAATATTTTTGTCTTATTTTAAATGTGCTGTTAATTATATATTTTCCAATATAATGTGAGGATTCCGAAATATGTGAAAAATGCCGCATTACCAAGTTAGAACGCAAAACTCGAAATATTTATTGAAACCTGATTAAGTTTTAAACATATTTCAGACAATTTACAATTAAATGTGTCCACAAATCCCACTGATGGTGTCACGGACGTGGCTTGAACCAAATACCTTGGCTTGAACCTACGAGCTGCCGATGATAAAGCAGTGATGCAGATGTACTTGAAAAACAAACAACGTTACAAGTTTTGTGAACAACGTCTTTATTACAAGTCCATCGGAAAAGTAGCACAGACTCGATGAACAAGGACATGTGTCTCATGTTGGACGCCAAGACAGAACGAACTTCGACGCCTGACGTCGAGTATAATTACGTGACAACGTCGTTGTTGTGTCACGTGACACAGGCAGTGACGCGGTCCAGAGTCAAGATGGCAACCAACTATGTACACTCGGCCAAACAAAAATTGATCGTTGACCAAATTTGAATGACTGCTGGTCATGTTCCTTAACCAATCAAAGCTTGTTATTATCATTGAAATGTGAGGTCACCTACTAGAGTGAGACAATGAGATCGCTTAGACTGACTTCTGATGGTGCGATCTTACATTTATCAGCCTATCAGATTTATTGAACGATCAATTTTTGTTTGGCCAAGTGTACATATTTGCTGGCAGCAGCCACTAGAAACAAAACTTGCAATTAAATAACATATATATTTGAAGAAGGTATAACATTTGTCGAAAAGTTTAGTCCAACCTAAAAATGAATGGTCAGATTCATAATTGAAATTTGATTATTTCCGGGCTTTTGCGTCGCGACCTGGAGGCCAATTCTTTGTTTGAAACGTAAAAAAGTTGAAGGCCTAGATGTCAACTTTTTCAAGTTGTATTCAATGCAAACGTAACAGTTTCTAAATGTGTATTCTCAAGAGCCTCCTACAAATGGGGCATTTCCACAGACGGCATTATTTGGGTGCAGCTCGGAAGGGCGTAAACGCGGAAGGGCGCAGACGCTGGAGGGCGTAAATATCTACGCCCTTCCGCGCTGGCTCCGCTGAAGGGCGCGCCCTTCAGCGTCCTATCTAAACATATGTTTCTTAAATGCGCCCTTCGACGTCCAAACTGTTTATAGTTTATACGCCTTTCAGCATCCAAGATATTATTTTCAAAGTTCTACGGACTGGACTTAACAGCGCTGAAGGTCGTAAGCGCTGAAGGGCGTAAGGCTGAAGGGCGCATTTAATTGTAGCGCTGAAGGGCGTAACGCTGAAGGGCGCATTCAATATGTGAGCCTAGAAGAGACCGAGTCGGAAGGTCGTAGTAGTTAGTCACGCCTACACTATAGGGGTGTCTTCGAATAACTGAGCCAATCAACGTTCCAATTGTGGTAGTTTGTGACATATTTCATTAATAGTTTGATAATAGTTCTATATGTATAAACGGCTGGACCAATTGAAACCAAACGCACTGCAATTGATTCAGACACATTACATAATTTAATACGTCATTATAATGGACAAAATGTTCACATCTTTCAAGGTAGGCATTCTTTATAAAGTTAATCCTTACAGTTAGGCAACCCAACTTGCACTAAAGTAGTGCGGGTAAGAAGTCGTTTTAATGTGATAGTAAACCACCTACTGCAAATTAATGTCTTGTGCTACAGACAAGTTAAAAACCTTCGTAACTTGTATTTGCTTACAACTATAAAAAATGTGGCAATAATAATTACTGAAGAGAGCATTGATAATGCATACTAAAACACACTAAAATGCATAAATATGCATATCAGTGCCATAGGAACTCCCATTCTACTTACTTATTTAATTTAATGAGACACGGACAGTCCCAATACCTGCCATTGGCTGACGAAAAGTGAATTTAGGTAAAGAGGTGGGATCTAGTTCTATTGTTATGTCCAGTCCGTAGAACTTTGAAAATAATATCTTGGACGCTGAGAGGCGTATTAACTATAAAGAGTTTGGACGTCGAAGGGCGCATTTAAGAAACATTTGTTTAGATAGGACGCTGAAGGGCGCGCCCTTCAGCGGAGCCAGCGCGGAAAGCGTAGATATTTACGCCCTTCAGCGTCTGCGCCCTTGCGCTTTAAATGCGCCCTTCAGCGTTACGCCCTTCAGCACTTACGCCTGAAACCTGCGGGATTTGGCTCAGAGGGTAGAACACAAAGAATCAGCAATATTATAATTTGTTTATTACAAAGAAAATAAATGTTCATTGATGTGAAAAGAGCAATCAAAAATTATGAAACAATATTACGTTCGATACGTCGGCAGTAGTGATGATGTCGTCTGGTTTGTTTACTTCCGCGTAAACAAGTGGATGGCGTTGACTCTTGCGTAGTGTGTCCCGTGAACTCCAGTCCACCAGCAGAATGAAATGACTGGATATGTCACCTCCTTCAGCTGCGATGCGATGATGTTGTCTAATAACCCCTTGGTTACCAGGACGTCCAGCAGTCCGTGCACAAGGAGTGACCTCCTCGAGCAGTTGGATCAAGTTGGCTCAGGCTGATGACGTTCGTGGCTGCAGACTCGTCGGTTTCTTCCGGAGTTGCAATTCACTAACTTTTATACTTTAACATTTACTGACTTTAATGTTGAAACTGTTCAGTTGATCACTTGTAACTTGAAATTGTCTTAATGCGATATTATTTGCCTCAGCATTAGGCTTGAAGTTTGAATTTACTGGGTTGACGTTTATACAAAAATGTTATTTTAATGTTTACCTTCGATCACATCGGCACTGTCTCGCTGAAATTATACTATGTTGCGTGCACAAGGCTTCACGGTTCGCGAGGCAGGTCTCACTGCTCTGAGAAAACTCCGACTGATGAAGTTTGGCTGGTAGCTTGACGTTTTTATACCCTCTGACATCGTTTTCCCTCCAAAGAATCTGATTGGTTGGTTTCGTACACGTGGTAGCTAATTTTAGACATTCTGTCATTTCTAAAGCCCGCGAAACGACTTTCTTTCTGCACGTAGGCCCATGCTTTTCTTGGAATCACTGAAAACTAGTCTGGCTGACTGGTTTTGTAGCGTTATCACAATGACTGGTTCACTTGTTATTACGTGGTGACATCACAATTTAGGTAAGGTCACATACTTTTTATATGGATTCACTCACTTTCTTGATATAATTGCACATTGTTAAACTTATTTGATTGCTTGTTATATTTTTGTCTATATTTTGATTGCTATTGAATTTTAAGATTGTAAGTTTACATAATGATTCTAATTAATTACTTTGTGTTCAGTTAACCTTGACTCTAAGAATGCCATGCTACAAGCTTGTTCATTCTTTAAACCTATTTCAAGCAAACATTATTATTTTTTTTAAAGTTAATTTTCTAACCTAGATAGGCCAACTTGTTACACGCCCTTCCACACTGAGAATTCTGCGGCTATACAGTTGTTTTATTTTGCGCCCTTCAGCGTCTGCGCCCTTCCGCGTTTACGCCCTTCAGACACATAGCCCATTATTTCGTTTTTGTACCCAAATGTGTGTTCCCTGAAAAACTTATTTGCGATAATTTTGGGACTCATTCTTTCGCTCAAACTGATACTTCGAAACTCTCACTAAAATATACTAAACACATCCAGAATAAAACCTCATGAAGCTTTTAAGTTCCGTGGAATGAAAATATTCGAGTGTATTGAGTGAGTGATTATCCCCGTGTGGTTTGGCGTGAAACTGTTTCGCTTCTGAACGAGCTAGCCTCATGGCTCCCATTCTACCTATCATGGCTCCAGCTGTGTCAGTGATTCTGGAGCTGCAGTGTTTAATCATCTCCTCGGCAATACGAGACAGGATCACAGCAAGCCGGCTCAGTCAAGTCGTCCGCGTGGGACTTGGCAGCAGTCGGGCGTGACTAGGGCTGCCAACCGTCAGGATTTTATCCGGACACTCCTGAATTGGACAACATTGCCCGGATGCCGGAATTATCTCATTCCTGACAGCATGATGCCCGGAATTGTTGAAAATATAAAACTTACAATATAATTTAATATTCAGTGAATAAATCTAATTTTCTAATGAAATTCAAATCGTTATTCTAGAATTGTGAAGACCTTTTCAAAAAATCGCCGGAGATTGTATTTCAGAATGCATGAAAATGACCCAAATGCACATTCGATATTCAAATTTTTCCCGCATAGCACTGGGGGTCCTCCCCCCAGAGATTTCATGTTAGACCTTATTTTTTTACACATACATGGTTTTCCCAAAAATACCGTTTTTGTGATACCTTTTTACCCCAAGAATTTTAAAGCAATGTCCGGAATTCGATTCTTCTAAAGCTGTCAACCCTATACCCAAGGGATTCAGGGCCATAAAGATTAACATTGCATTGAATCGGATGCCAGCCGAATCTGTAATCTGTAAGTGATAAAATCACTTTTTTGAAACAGTGAATTACGTTTGCATTGTAATGTTTAATGTATTTTTGATAGGTTGTGAACTTTTTAAAAGTTTTATAAGCAGTGCAAAAGTAATTGGTTTCAAAACGTGTAGGTATTCTAAGGAATTAGCCTCCCGACTGAGGTTATTTCCGTGGTTTCTCTCAGTCGAGAGGCAAATGCTGGGAAGGTTCCCTACTAATAGGCCGCGACCAACTCCTTCCCACCGTTAATCCCTCGCCATTATCCTAGTTGCAGACCAGTACGACGTTAAACACCACCGGAACGATTCTATTGACAATGAAAAGCGCTTTTCCATTCCGGCTGAGTGTTGAATCAATAAAGTATTGAGAACAGAAGGAGCTTTGTGTTCCACCGGAAGCACTTCGCCTGCACTTTGCTTTGTTTTCGCACTGGATGATGCTTCGTCGACGTCATCAATGCGCTGAACAATCCTCGGCAGTTTCACGCTGTCGGTTGCGCTGAATCATTCTGCGATGTGAGGCAACAACACAGCTGAATGACGTGCAGAATACCTCTTGGCCGAGATAGAATCCCCCGGCATAAGCTGCTGCAAGCGCGAGCGATCTTGCCGCGTGTTGCAGGCACTGGATACGATTAGATACAAAATGGGTTGACGAAATGATTTTAAATTTTAATCGTGATTAGATAAAAGACCAACTTAGGGTTATCACGAGGTACTTTTAAGTTTTTGCTTTTTAGTAATAATTAGTTGATTCTTTGGTGGAAAATGGTCCATTTTCCTGTCTCGCTGGGTACCGAATGAAATTTAAATTTAAATGTGCCAAGTGAATCCTAAGTTTGTCTTTTATCTAATCACGATTAAAATGTGAGATCAATTGGTTCACGGGTTTGGTCTCCAATGGTATCGGAAATGTTATATATTGCGCGGTTTTGTTGAATAAATTAACAAGGCGCGAAGCAAAAATGAAAAAGTGCTACTAATAAACAATCAGACTGATCATGTGAACATCCTATCAAAGTAACACCCACTTATGAAACATTTTTTATCTCTCAATTTGCTAAAACGGCCTAGCGCTTGTATCACAATTTTAAATTGCGCTTTCGTACACCTGGTCTGTAGCTTACAAAATCTAACTGGATTTTTATTTTGAAAATCTCGTTTTTCCATCTGATTTAATATTGTGAGTAAGATTTTACTCACGTCTGAGTACTCACAGTTGATCGGTCGTGGACTATTAGTGGGAACCTTCCCATCATTTGCCCAACGACTGAGGGAAACCACGGATGAGGAAATCGTCCAGCGACAAGATTGAAAATAAAATATATTCCTCGCCCAAGAAGTCATAACTCCGCGACATTTGACGTCTTTGTATTCTCTCTTGAATCTTCCCCACCTCCATCTCGGAAAGCAATCCCTTGCATTCCGCAGGTGGAAAACCATCAAAAGTAATATCACATCCCACAAAGCAGCAAGCGAAGCCCGAGGTCCTCATTACCAGCGATGAAACCGCAGTAAATAACACTTTTCAGTTCATTTTTTCTTTATAAAACGAAGGAAGCATACTTTATGCCGAGTTGGTCTCTTTACGGCCAGCTTTGCGACATGTTTCTTTATCACTGTGAAGGAGAGTGTTACGTTGTATAATGAACTGAATATTGCATAGTCGCGGGAGCAAGATACATTGTTACTTCAGTATTCATAGTTCCACGTGACGTCATCACATTGTTACCGCCATCCTGATGCCACCATTCGGAATCATGTGATTCTGTTAGTTTTTGCGATATTGTTTCATGGTTACCTGGAGGTCTATTCTAGAACGATTTTCCAATTCCATTCGGATGGAATTCGGTTACGGCCATAAGGATTAACATTGTATGGAATTGAATTCCAGTGGAATTGGGAATTGAAAAGTTCTAGAATAGACCTCCTGGCTCTTGTAGGCTCCGAAAACAGAGTCACTCACTACAAAAACACGTCAATTTATAAGCAAATGTGACCCGTCAACGTAACCCAGAGATGGTCCGTGCTTGTGTGCAAAATTTCAGCTCCTCGGAGAAACAATGCGACCTGTATTCATAGTTCGCTTGTGACATCATCTCATTGTTGGCGGCCATCTTGATGGCACGATTCAGAATAGCTGTGATTCTGTGCTTTTTGGCAATATTTTATACTTTTAACAGTTACCTGAGCAGTTGTAGACTCCAAAGAAATCATTCATACAAAAAGGAATCACTCATATTACATAAATACATCGATGTACCTCCATTTTTATTTAAATCTGACCCGTCAACGTGCCAACATAATGTCCGTACTTGGGGGAAAACTTCAATTTTTATCATTGCTGATATAAAACAAATGAAGTTTGTGGAGGCTATTTATAGCGGTACGGACATAAAAAAAGTGTCCGTGTCAAAAGAGCGAAAATGAGACGCTCGCACTGTCCTGCAATTTGCATGATTATGATGATTGGGAGATGATGATGATGATGATGATGATGATGGAGTACATTGTAGGTTGGACGGTGGGAAGGAGATGGTCATGATCTATAGTTAGTAACCTTCCCAGCATGCCTCTCGACTTTACATTTCATACCAATCGTAATCGGCCGACAAAATGGCAACTTCGTTACATATTTCAGTAGGGATTTATTCCTTTGATCAACGCAACACGACCTGTTGGTAAACGCGATGATTTCGAAGCTTGTTATTGGTTATCGGATATCGGAGCGAGGGTCTTGTTTGAATTGCGAACACTGCCGCTTGTTTCACGGCCCACGCGATGCCTTGTTTGATTCCAGACACTGTGCATGGAATTGTTCTACATCCCATTCACTTCCATATCATATATTCCGGGAGGTAAATATTTGAGCGGATGTGTTTGCATTCCATATTGGAAATATCAAACGCACGGGAGCGTCAATAAATTCAATCTTTTCAATTTTGTGAGTCTGCTTTTGTATGTGTCTTGTCACGAAAGCGCTGCGGGGCTGCATGCGAAATGAGAGGCGGGGTGATAGAAATGCTGCCAATACTATTGCGAAACACTCTTGAATCGCGAGCACCTGCATTTCAACTTGCGGATAAATCTATGATTTTCGTCTGTGTTTTTTTTTTGCATTTCTGGTCAAACTCAAGTGATCAGGTAATTTTTTTTTACAAAAGAATCATATCTATAATGGTTGTGTTATTTTCAGGACCCTTCTGTTATTATTTTTCACTAAGCGGCCGGTATTACCATTAGTTTAAGGAAGGAAGAGCGTAACCCCTACTTCTATAGAATTCGCTGTAACTTTGCATTCTTATAGACAATTTCATTCTACACCAGAATATGGCCCCCAAAAACTAGCATCGTGAACTAGTTTTTGAGATAAACCCATATGTCTCCCAATGTTAGCTTATGGCAGCCAAGAAAAATCGTGCAATTTTTACGCTAAAATGAAGATCTAATTTTTTTGTGTCGATAGATTTCAACAAAAACTTATTTTCTAGTAGACATATGGATATATTATCAGGAAAATAATATAAAACGATACTATCCCGAACTATTTTAAAAGTTAAACAGCAAAAACTAAATCATTTTCCTATACCTCCTGTGTTAAAAATTTCCTCATCTTCTGAAGGCATCAAATTGAAAACTCAATATAAGTCATGGGTTGCAAGTTACATGACATTTTATGAATTCTTCATACTTAAATTTAGTTGAAATGTTGGAAAAGTTAATAAATATTGCTAATTTCAGTAAAAAATATTTTCGGGGTGTGGCATTCGATGTCCCGACCTTAAGCTACAGTAAGCGTAAACTCCACTTCAGAAAACTCGGTGTATTACTTTTACCTAAGTGCAATTTAATTCCAGAACTTATTTCCTCAGTTTAAATTAACCTCCTCAGGCTACATTATCTGCACTTATTTTTTATTTATGCCGCAGTGTATAATGGTGATACACCACATTCCCGAAGTGGAGCTTAACTAAACTGAAGATTAAACTAATGTTAATATGGTCCCTAAGACAGGCTACGGTAAACAAAAGATAGATTTCGTCTGATTTCGGACCAGAGTGGTGTTAGCTTGAAAAATCACGATAATAGGTAGGTAATCTTCATCCTTCACCATGTTCATCTTTCAAGGTCAGCGCTTCAACGCGTCGAGCTGAATTTCATGATATTAACTGGTTGAAATGTAGCTGTATACTTGCTCTCATTATATTAAGCACGCCAGTGGAGGAAAACCGAAATACATTTTGATAACATCCTACATCTGTCACCATTTGTAATATTGCAAGAGTTGAATTGTCTAGAGAACAAACATTTATTGCCTTTTATGACATTGCCAATACATTTTGTCATTAATAAAATAAAAATAAAAATAGGAACAAGATGTATGACTCGAATTGAATAATTGAGCGAGCGAAGCGAGCGACTCCTTTTGACTCTTTTAACACGGATCACTTTTTTTTGGCTGCTAACTAGAGCAATAGAAGTTAGCAATGTGACAATAATGCACAAAATAGTACAAATATAAATAGCAGATAATGAATGGCGAAAGAACTGTCCCTTGGGGAACGCCAAATTCCATCGTCCCACTTTTGCTAATGACACAATTCATGATTATAAATAACATATTGCTTTCTGTCTGAGATAAGCTTTTTAAGATCAACGAATTCCATCGAATCCAGCTTAGTAAGCGATCTTTGTTCGGAAGTATGTCAAACGCTTTGTCACCGTCAAGTGATACTCCAGGGGTTTCTCACAAACTAAGTGTTCGATATCCATTTATAGACCCTGTTTATTTCCAGATCAAAACGCGTCTCATAACGTCCCAATGACCGCTGATCAATCAATTTCATTGGCCATTCCCGCTGTTATTAAACTGCGCTAATGAATGTCGGCAGTTAGCGCGTTCTAGCGGCTATTTAGGTTAACGACTGACAGTTATGTCTTCGGCTCAGTCGATAATTCTCCAACAAGCGCTCCGCAACGAGAGTTCACGAACTCTTTAACCTCCGAGAATTCGAGGAACTTTTCTCTGAACTCGATTAATATTTTTCGGGGGAATTGTATTTTGATGTCGGTAGTTTTCGCCCGTAAAAATCACGAAATGGCGTTCTAAGGAGTCTTTGAATCGTGGTAGAAAAGTTTCAGAGATATTTTGTGACCGGAAGTGGAGTTTTGAGAGATTGCACAAAGTTCCGCGTTTGTTTTCCGACGGGGAAAACAAGAAACTTCCTGAGTGTCTGTGGTGGAGGCGCCGGCATTTGTAACTTTTACTCCCCGGGTGAAAACTCGCCCGAACTTTCTTCTTAGCCAGTTAATAATGTATAGCTTCGAGTGGTTCGCATTTTCTAGATGTTGTTCGGTTTGTTGAGAAGTTGTGCGATGAACTTATTTCAATATGAAACGCTCAGAATACTAAATAGAAATAATGCTAGTCGTAGAGAAGAGAAAGACAATCAATGGAGAGCAATGTTGAGTGATTGTGATTGAAGAATATTGATTCTAGCGGAGTTTAACGTCGCACCGTTCTGCAACTAGCTAATGGCGCCGGATGAATTATTATGATGATGATTGGGAGATGATGATGAAGAATAGGTAAGGATGGTAAGGAGATGGTGGTGGCCTACATTAGGAAACCTTCCCATGATTTGCCTCTTGACTGAGGGAAATAATACAGTCAGGAAGATAGCTCCTGTTATCGAAACAAAATTTCTTTCACCCGAATGTACATTTTTCAGTTACAGTTTCTTCCAGACTGACTTTGTACCAATTCCTTTCTGTTGCGCTGGAGAATGCAATGAGAATGTAATACTGAACATCTGCTGAAACTTTTACCTGCTTGTATTTTCATATTGTCTGAGTTCTTCGAACATTTTCACGTGAGATGACGAGTCGTTGATAACCTCGATCTGTTGAGCGCCAAACAAAACATAATAATAGGTACATGATGCGTAGTTCCATAAAGTAAGCAGGGTGGTTCAGATCAAATCATCCCTTATGAAAACTTATTAAACTTTCATTCATTATAATTTATCATTATAATTAATTGTAAATTAATACAAATTATTATTATTAAAAATATTAAAATAAAAATTATATTTTTTACTACAAACTATAATAAATTATACTATTTAATTATTTCTAGGAAAACGCTCGGTGTAACGCGTTGATGAGCGAGCACCGACACGCACGACATCGTCAATCAAGCACGATCCATTCAATCAAAGATAACTAACTATACATTATTTATTACCAATTTTCCTTGCAACTTTTCATAAACACTCTGGATCAATTAAATAACACATTATTGTACTGATATTTTTCCATCAATCTCTTTGCACAGATATTCAAACACTTCAGAAATAAGTCTGTAAATTCTTGACCGATTGGGCTGGAAATGTGTAAAATATTATGCTATCTAGTCAAAACGTTGTTTTCATAACTGTGAAACACAATCCATATCGTAAAATAAATTATTTTAGACAAGGTTTACCTATACCTATGTATATGAAATACCTACATTACATTTTGACTACATTATGTATTGCAATATGATCCACTAATAAAAGAATCTGTCTTACATTGATATTGATAATAGCCCATCTATAAACTTTGCTTTGCTACATAGAGTAACCCAGAATGCAGTGGAATTTCTGTTTTGAAATGTCATTTCTGACAGTTATTACTGTCAATAAGTGCATCTATGTTCTTGACTGGTAGGGCTGAAAATTCGTAAAATAAGAAACAATGTTGGTCTGAACGACCATGCAAAATATGAGTTTGATTGATCAGATTAATCGAAGACCATTTGATAGGTCAAATGGTGGTGTGGCTATTGGCCGTTTTAAATTAAGTATACAAATGTCAGTAAAATGTCTATTACTCTTGAAGCTCATTACAGATTTGTAAAAAATCACTTATAATGCTGGTAGACATGACCTTGCGAAAGTTGGCGATGATCGGTCAAACTATTGCAGTTATATACACAGAGTTTCCTTCATCCCCATTGCCAAGCTAACTATAACTACACATCAAGTTTCCGATGCAACCAATGGAGCGAACTTGCTGAAAATCATTTTGACCATAACGAGAATAGTAATTTAAGTTGTGTGAAAAAATTGGCCTGATCCATTACTTCGTTTGGCAGGAGACGCCAAATGCACAAATACACACAAAAACAGAGATTCGAGCCATAAGTTTCAAGTGGAGACGCTCGCTACGCTCGCTTGATAAATATAGTTTTTTTACACCCTTCCGACGCATAGCCTTTATTACTAGGAAAACGCTCGGTGTAACGCGTTGATGAGCGAGCACCGACACGCACGACATCGCCAATCATAGCACGATCCAATTAATCAAAGATAACTAACTGTACATTATTTATTACCATTTTTCCTTGCAACTTTTCATAAACACTCTGGATCAATTAAACTAGGAAAACGCTCGGTGTAACGCGTTGATGAGCGAGCACCGACACGCACGACATCGCCAATCATAGCACGATCCATTCAATCAAAGATAACTAACTATACATTATTTATTACCAATTTTCCTTGCAACTTTTTATAAACACTCTGGATCAATTAAATAACAGATTATTGTACTGATATTTTTCCATCAATCTCTTTGGACAGATATTCAAACACTTAAAACAGCAATAAGTCTGTAAATTCTTGACCGATTGGGCTGGAAATGTGTAAAATATGATGCTATCTAGTAAAAACGTTGTTTTCATAACTGTGAAACACAATCCATATCGTAAAATAAATTATTTTAGATAAGGTATACCTATACCTATGTATATGAAATACCTACATTACATTTTGACTACATTATGTATTGCAATAATATGATCCACTAAGAAAAGAATCTGTCTTACATTGATATTGAGAATAGCCATCTATAAACTTTGCTTTGCTACATAGAGCAACCCAGAATGCAGTGGAATTTCTGTTTTGAAATGTCATTTCTGACAGTTATTACTGTCAATAAGTGCATCTATGTTCTTGACTGGTAGGGCTGAAAATTCGTAAAATAAGAGACAATGTTGGTCTGAACGACCATGCAAAATATTAGTTTGATTAATCAGATTAATCGAAGACCATTTGATAGGTCAAATGGTGGTGTGGCTATAGGCCGTTTTAAATTAAGTATACAAATGTCAGTAAAATGTCTATTACTCTTGAAGCTCATTACAGATTTGTAAAAAATCACTTATAATGCTGGTACACATGACCTTGCAAAATTTGGTGATGATCGGTCAAACTATTGCAGTTATATACACAGAGTTTCCTTCATCCCCATTGCCAAGCTAACTATAACTACACATCAAGTTTCCGATGCAACCAATGGAGCGAATTTGCTGAAAATCATTTTGACCATAACGAGAATAGTAATTTAAGTTGTGTGAAAAAATTGGCCTGATCCATCACTTCGTTTGGCAGGAGACGCGAAATGCACAAATACACACAAAAAAACAGAGATTCGAGCCATAAGTTTCAAGTGGAGACGCTCGCTACGCTCGCTTGATAATATCCTATAATTTTTTATCTGGAAAGTATGATCACAAGTTTCAGGTTTAAAATTATATTTTTATTATAAAATAAGCAGAAATCTGTTTTGATAATTTCTGGTCTGCTTTGTCAAATTGTTAAACCATAACCATTAAAAAAGCTGGACAAACTTATTTGCATAATGAAATTTATTAATCTACTTTAATTAATCCATTAAAGTAAGAAGTAACCGCAAGAGTAAATATGACGCATCGTTACCTTGAAATCGTTAAAATTATTTCATTAAAAGTATAAAACGGAATTTTCCTCTTTGTTCTTGGGCATAAAAACATGATTTCATTTATAAAAGTGCGCGCATAGCATGCTTAACGTTGCGACTTCGTTGGGCTTTTATTAACATTTAACGCGGCGGAGTTTTACGTTACTACATCTGTTGTTAAACAAAATATTACTTGAAAACACAAACATTACGTAAGGATGAACCAGCGCCAGCTCAACTAGGTACCAACATTTTTATCTAAACATTTTTATTTTGTTCCTAATAGTATTATCTACAATATAAGGTCAAAGTATGTATACAAAATGAGTAACTTTTATGTAAAACGTTTTCAAAGTTTTAGTTTATTACATGGCTCTTCTGGGGGAACGAATTCATTTTCCTACATTATTCTAAATTATTTTTAATCCGCACCAACAGTTTCAACAGAAAACTATTGATATATTGACATAGCAGTGGTGACGGTTTGTTCCGTTGGAGGTGATAAGGGCCGTTCGCGACGTTTCGAAGGATGTACTTCCTTCATCTTCTGGCGGTTGACTGCGAAGATGTTGCTGGCAGCGCGGTCTCTTATTCGTTTTCGGGTTGGTCTGGTTTCCCGTTGGTGGAGAGTGGACGACCAATCGCAGAGGTTGGATTCGCGATGATTTTCATCCTTCATTTCTTCAGTTGAGCGCGCGCTCTGCTGCGGGTAAGACGTGCCGGCTGGAGCGCTCCTGTCGGTGCCCGCGGCGGCCGCTCGGTGTTCCTCGGCCTTCCCGCGAGGCTCGTTCCGCTGATGCTCGGTGCCGGCTGGAGGCGGGCTCGACTTCTCGTGCAAGGCCCCAACAGTGAACTCTGCGAGATGTTCTCCGCGGCTGGCTTGGCTGGTGGCTCGGTCGGCGGCACGAGTATCCTGGACATGACGGGCTTCCACGCGTGTGGAAGGCGGATGCTGTCGTCGCGCTTGTTGAGGTTGCCGGGACGCCTCTCGATTTCGACTGCCTCTCGGATGGTGCGGACGACGTAATGCTCGATGGAGGCGAGTGGCTTCATTGCCTCGAAATCGATAGAGTGTCCGGTTTCCTCAACGTGCTGGGCGAGCGACGATGTGCTGTCCATCTTCCTGACGGCTCGCTGGTGCTCCTTCCGACGCGTTGACATCTGCCGCTTGGTCTGGCCGATGTAGGTGCGGCTGCAGTCCGAGCAGGGGATCTCGTAGACGCCTCTCTGCTCGAGATGGATCTTGTCTTTGGCGCTGCCCAGGAGCTCGGAGATCTTCTGGTCGGTGTTGAAGACCGTTTTGATGTCGTGCTCTGCCAGGAGTCGGCCGATCCAGTCGGTTGTACCCTTGACGTAGGGCAGGAAGGCCAGCCTCGGGGGCCGCTCGTTCTCTTCCTCTCCCCCGGCCTCCTGGGTGGCGGCCTCCTGGGACGCGACCTCCGTTGGCTTCGGGACCCGGTTCCAAGCCTTCTCGAAGACTCGGTTGGGGTAGCCGTTGTCCAAAAGAGACTCCCGGAGAGTCCTGGCCTCGGCGTCGATGTGGTCCGCGTCGGCGATGCGCTGGGAGCGGGTGGCCAGAGTGTTGGCGACTGCGCGGAGCTGAGACGGGTGGTGGTGAGATGACGCGTTCAGGTACCGGTTGGTGTTGGTCGGCTTCCTGTAGACGGTGTGTCCAAGGCTGCCGTCCTGGTTCTTGATGACGAGGCAGTCGAGGAAGGGCAGTTGTGCACCGGACTCCATCTCGTGGGTGAACTGGATGTTCGGGTGCACGGAGTTGAGATGTGCCAAGAACTCGGGGATCCTGTCCGCTCCATGCTGCCAGACGACGAAAGTGTCGTCGACGTAGCGGTACCAGCAGCGGGGCTTCAGCGGCGCCGAGTCGATGGCTCTGGTCTCGAAGTCCTCGAGGTAGAGGTTGGCCAACACAGGGGACAGCGGCGATCCCATCGGTGCTCCGGAGACTTGCTCGTAGAACTGGCCGTCGAACATGAAGTATGTGGACTTCATGCAGTGACGGACCAGCTCGAGGACGGAGGGCGGCAGTCTGCACTTGTTGCCTGCGATGTCTACTGCCTCGTCGATCGGGATGTTCGTGAACAGCGAGACGATGTCAAAGCTGACCAGTAGATCGCCCGGGTCGAGCCGGAGGTCGTGCAGGAGGCTGACGAAGTGGGCCGCGTTCTTGATGTAGGATGGAGCTGTCTCGGAGTCGGGCTGTAGACGCTTAGCAAGGTGTTTTGCTAGAGCTTGCGTCGGAGAGCGTACCGCGCTGACGATGGGGCGGAGAGGCAGGCCTGGCTTGTGAGTCTTCGGAAGGCCGTAGAACCTCGGCACTCTGGACGAGTTGTCGCCGGGCATCAGGCGGCGCTTGTCGCTGTCATCCAGTGAGGAGGCCCTGATCAGGTCCCTGGTCTCCTTCTCCAAGGCGAGCGTCGGGTCTCGTTTGATGATGGCGTATGTCGGGTCGTCCAGGAGAGCTCTCAGCTTGGCGTGGTAGTCTGTCGTGTCGAGGACCACCGTGCTGTTGCCTTTGTCGGCGGGCAAGATCGTGACTGCTTTGTTCTTTCTCAGCTCACGTACCGCCCGCATCTCTGCAGGAGGTACGTTGCTGGCTGGGGGCTTGGCTCGACGTAGTACAGCGGCGGTGTCCTGGCGGAGCTGCTCTGCCTCGGCGGAGGGTAGAGTCCGGATGGCCGCTTCCACGCCGCAGACGATGCGCTCGATGGGCAGGCGGGACGGAGCGACGGCGAAGTTGAGTCCTCTCGCTAAGACTGAGCGAGCTGCGTCGGAGAGGTCGTGTGAAGACGCGTTCACGACGACTCGGTCTGGGTCGATGGTGCGGCCTGATGGTCTGGCAGTGGTAGGGGCACGAGCCAGGAGCGCGTCAAACTTCTTGCGTTGACGCTGCAGGGCTATTTCACTCTTCTCCAGTGCAGGCCGGTGCGTCAGTAGATCAATCCGATCGAAAAGTGGAGGTTCGAGCTCGCTGCTTAGCTTGAGGTGCGTGTGGTAGAGATCGTTGGTCAGCTCGTCGATTCTCTTGTATGTCCGGGATATGGTGTCTCGCAGGAGCGCCATGCCAGCTTTCTGCAGTATCCGGCTGGTGTTCGGCGACCTGGTGTGGAAATGAAGGCGCAGGAAGTTCGGTACTACTTCCTGTCCTCGGCATTGCATCAGAAAACTCAGATCGCAAAGAGTCTTCTCCTTCTTGATGCGAAGCTTCTCAAACTTTCTCGTTCGGTGAAGTGTGTCCTCCCCGTAGAGGCGGTAGATGATGTCGTGGACGTTTTCGGAACCATCTTGTAATGACATAGCAGTGGTGACGGAATGGTGCTGAATATTGGCTGAGTGGCTGAATGTGTGGTGGCTGAATATTTCTTGTCAGTGACTTAATTTCTGAGATAATGGCATTTAAATGTTAAAATATCTTGATATATGGCCTTTTTACATAGGAAAACTGAACTAGTCAAAACCACTGCTGTATTCTTAACAAAAATATTTCCCGAAAACTTTGTTATAAAATTCTTCATTATCTCATATCATATTATTCTCCACATATTACATTATAAACTATAGTTTAAAGTTAAACATGCGCTTTCTGAATTAATGCATCTCATGTAATGAATATAGTGATTCAAAGCGATGCAAAGTGTAGCAGTGTTCTGCAACTAGATGGTGAATATGTTGATGATTGGAGGATGATGATGTAGAAGGTGGAATGGGAGGCAGAAATGAAGGAACTTTCACGCTTGATCACTTCGACTGAGGACAACTGTACATTTTACTGTATTGACCATGTTAGTTATTAATTAACTGTTATCATAATATTTATATTTATAATATTTATTTACTTTGTTTGATCATAATATTATTATTATTATTTTAGATTGTAAGCTAGCTTTTATTAATTTCTGACGACATCCATACTCGTATCATGTATTTGTCAAAGGATCTAATAAAAATAAAAATACAAATACAAACACGATATTATCTCAGTCAGTATCGAGTACTAGTCTCGAAAATTCCTGATTCTCATGGAATCCGTTGGATAGCTATTACTAAATGTTGGTGTGATATAACATGTAACTCTTCATTACTACCAACGCGTTGTACAAATCTGATAAATCTGTGACTGCAGGTAGGACTTTGTGACTGTCATTTAGACTGCTCAGGAAAGTTTATCGGGAATAATAGATGGCATTAAAAATTACTTACAACACTATTTTAAATGCATTTCGAGTTTCCAAGCATTATTTAAATATTTTTATATTTTTATTTAAATAGAGTTTTGTACTTTGAATTCTATTCTCAGTGTATTTCCATTTACTAAAATAGTATTCATCAATTCAAGGTACGCAACTGTAACTGAGAAAGTATGTGCAGAGCTTCAAAATATAAGATTATGTTATGACATATTGTTGAATAACATAAATAGATATCAGGATCGTCGATGTATGTAAAATTTTGTAAAAAGCAGAGTTAACTAGATAATTTGTAATGTTGTCTGTATTGTACAATCGACCGCAAGTTGAATGCTTTCATTAAAATCTCATATACCTTCATCCCTGCAAGGGCAGCCATCTTGCTTGCTAAGTACTGTCTATGAACATAATTAAAACAACGCCCTCTATCATTCCTGAGCAGTATCATATCAGGCGAATAGCAACTTATAACAGAACTTCATCACACTTGACGGCGCTGAAACTGCGCCATAAAACCAAGTAGCTCGAACATTAAAACATCATTGAAACAAACAAGTTTCACAATAAGTTGAACAAAGAGTCGGCTACATTCAAAAGTAAACACTGCAGATAACATTAGTCATAACTTTTCCAACCCTTTGAATTATGAATAATATTAAAAATAATTGACGTACCATTTTTCAACATGAACATCATATAATACTAGGAAAACGCTCGGTGTAACGCGTTGATGGGCGAGCACCGAAACGCGCAACATCTCTAATCGGAATATCGTAACGCACAGAAAATATAATTACCTACGCAGGAATAGTGAATTGAAATAATATGATCAACTCGATCAAAATTATCTTACCTGATCTTCATTGAAACTGAGAATAGTCATCTATACACTCTGATCCATAAAGAAAATCAGATCTAAGTTGCATTGGAAATTAAATGTCGATAAAATCTCTCCTGGTTTTCTATTTAAATATCAATAAGTTTATACATTTCTTACCGATTGGGCTGAAAACTTGTTAAATAAGAGGAAATGGTAGTTTTAATGACCATGCAAAATTAAAACTTAATCGGAACATTTTGGTCTTCGATCAATCGGGAGATATTATCATTTTTGAAAGAATCGGTGGGCAGCTCTCAAAAACTAGACACGATTAAGTTAAAATACTAGGAAAACGCTCGGTGTAACGCGTTGATGAGCGAGCACCGACACGCACGACATCGCCAATCATAGCACGATCCAATTAATCAAATATAACTAACTATACATTATTTATTACCAATTTTCCTAGCAACTTTTCATAAACACTCTGGATCAATTAAATAACAGATTATTGTACTGATATTTTTCCATCAATCTCTTTGGGCAGATATTCAAGCACTTAAAACAGCAAGAAGTCTGTAAATTCTTGACCGATTGGGCTGGAAATGTGTAAAATATGATGCTATCTAGTCAAAACGTTGTTTTCATAACTGTGAAACACAATCCATATCGTAAAATAAATTATTTTAGATAAGGTATACCTATACCTATGTATATGAAATACCTACATTACATTTTGACTACATTATGTATTGCAATATGATCCACTAATAAAAGAATCTGTCTTAAATTGATATTGATAATAGCCCATCTATAAACTTTGCTTTGCTACATAGAGCAACCCAGAATGCAGTGGAATTTCTGTTTTGAAATGTCATTTCTGACAGTTATTAAAACTGTCAATAAGTGCATCTATGTTCTTGACTGGTAGGGCTGAAAATTTGTAAAATAAGAGACAATGTTGGTCTGAACGACCATGCAAAATATGAGTTTGATTGATCAGATTAATCAAAGACCATTTGATAGGTCAAATATTGGTGTGGCTATAGGCCGTTTTAAATTAAGTATACAAATGTCAGTAAAATGTCTATTACTCTTGAAGCTCATTACAGATTTGTAAAAAATCACTTATAATGCTGGTACACATGACCTTGCAAAATTTGGCGATGATCGGTCAAACTATTGCAGTTATATACACAGACTTTCCAGAGTTGCCAAGCTAACTATAACTACACATCAAGTTTCCGATGCAACCAATGGAGCGAACTTGCTGAAAATCATTTTGACCATAACGAGAATAGTAATTTAAGTTGTGTGAAAAAATTGGCCTGATCCATTACTTCGTTTGGCAGGAGACGCCAAATGCACAAATACACACAAAACCAGAGATTCGAGCCATAAGTTTCAAGTGGAGACGCTCGCTACGCTCGCTTGAATTATGTGTACAAAACTTCAGCTGATCAGAAAAAAATGTGACCTTCAGAGTCGGGCCAAAAAAAAGAGAAAGTGTCCAAAAGTGCAGAATGGAGTCGCTCGCTACGCACGCTCAAAAATGGTGCACAATGTTTCGCCTACTCGTCTTTCGTGCGAGATATGATTTCATACGCCGCGTCCAATGCGTTTCCCTGCCACGTGGTGTCTGACTCGCCCCTGGCAGCCCCGAGACATGCGAGAAGGTGTTACATCCCCCCCCCCCCCCTCATCCCCCCCATGTCAACACACGGCGGCGCCGTCAGGTGTCACGTGGCACGTGGCCATCTTCAGCAACATCCACCTCAAACTGACTAGTGGGAAATAAACGCTTTTATATAACCGCCGAAGCAATTGTTTCAATGAAGCTTTCTCTCCCGGTCATAAGTTTCGATTGTGTTTTTAAAATAAAAGATTTGTTTTTCTGACTAAGTATTCACAGATTTTACATATTATTTAATGTTAAATTTAATTTTTTCGGGTGACCTCATATGGAGTGATGGTATTTAATACCAACTGCAAAGTGAAAATATTTCTACTCAATTTGCAGTTGGTATTAAATATTATTTATTTCGTAAATGTGAGTTTCTTTGAGTGGGCGAAATTTTGAGATTGCTTTAAAAATTTGTGAATCTTCCTAAAAAAAATGTTTTACTTTATGTTAGAAGCTGTTTAAATATGATGCATTATTAACTCCGTCGCCAGCACCAAACCTACTGAATTATTTATTTAACCGAGCTGAGAGATGGGGGCGTCAAGTCGACTTGGGTCTGAAGACTCTGTCCATATTTCTTTTGAATGTCATTAAAGTTCAAAGCTGATGACGATATTTTGAAGATCTCCAGTGCTTTACATCCGAGTCCAGCAGACAGAATAACAGCAACACAACAAGCGATGCGCTTGTGTCTTATGCTAATGTCCTAATGCTTATGACATGATTCAGCATTGTCTTTGGCTTGGACGATAAGCTACAAAAAGTCATGCCAGTGGCGTGAATTCGGGCCCCCTACTTTTTTCATTACATATACACTAAACTGTTTGTGTTTATTTGCAAATACACTTTTTCAATTATTGTAAATCTAGTTGTGTACTGTGAATTATTGTAACAAGTAATAGTAAAAGGTAAAATATTATTACCTCCCGTCCGATTTGGGTCTGCGGGAGGGCCTCATTATAATACGTGGGTCCGGGCAGCGTAGGCCTCTAAAAAATTGAATTTCACTTTAGTGTCACTTATCAGTGTATTTTAACGTGATTTAAACACAAAGTTTGTTCGATATTTCATTACTATCGATTATCCACATTGTTTTCTTTTCATGGCATTCACTCGATCCACATTTGCGGCCTCCTCGACTGCGTGGGCCGCCAGTGCCTTCAAGACTCTATAG